>CAUYQV010172148.1:0-15647 GCA_963574575.1 Galagoides demidoff | reverse complement strand
TTTGTCTAAAGGTTGAATATAAATGTCTTAACACAACAATTATGAGAAAGACATGATGGCTATGTTAGCCAGTTGGATGAGAGTTTTCCAAACTGCATATGGAAGCAACACACTGTATCCTGTGATAGAATTAATGTACACAATAAAATAAATAAATAAATAAATAAATTAAAAAAAAAAAAAAGAATAGCTCAGTCCCACTTCCTCCAAAAAGACTTCCTGGACCATGTTGCTGCCTTTGGATTTTTACCTAGTGATTCAATTGTCAATGAATCACTGTTACTTTTTTTTTTCTTCTTTCAGTTTTTGGCTGGGGTCAGGTTTCAACCAGCCACCTTTGGTATATGGGGCAGGAGCTCTACTCCTTGAGCCACAGGCACCACCCAATCACTGTTACTTTTTTGAGGTTCTTTTGTCTTGTTATTTTGAATCATTGACTTTTCAAGCATCTATTTCATTCAATATGTCAGCAAACATTTACTTATTAAGTACAGGTTGTGTGGCATTTTAAAAATCTGTTTTCTTGGGGAATTCTCACAACCAGGTGGAATGTACTGATTGAGTATATGCCTCATTTTACAGGTGAGGAAACTAAGGCTCTGAAAGGATAGTGTTTTTTCCCAAGTTCTCACAGCTAGTGAGCAGCATGTCTCACTTTTCCCTGAGGTGAGCCTAAACTAGACTAGGACCTGAAAACTGACTTCTAATCCCCACCCTACTTCTTATCAGCCCTATAACTTACAATCTTTCATTTTCTTTTCTTTTTTTGAAACAGGGTCTCGCTATGTTGTCTAGGCTGGACTCGAACTCCTAGGCTGGAATGATCCTTCCACCTCAGCCTCCTAAGTGACTGGGACTTACAGGCGTGCACCACCATACCAGGGGCTGCGACTGTAATCTCATCAGCGTTTATACATAATAGGTGCTCAATAAATACGTGAAGTTTTGACTTTTCCAAGTTGCATCACTTTCCAAGTTGAAGAAAAGAACTACACCTCAAGTTTTTGACTAGTTGGGGAGAAAAGGGTTGCATAAAAGGGTAGGGAGAGAAACCGCGCTCAGGGCAGTGGGGTGGTGGTGGTAGGGAAGGCTTCCTGGAGCCCCGCAATTTGGAAAGGAAAATACCCGGCCAAAGCGGAGGGGAGGCGGGAGGACATTCCGATCTGGGGAGGGGTGAGGACAAAGCATTACTGGAGTGGAGTGTGAGGCTCGAGGTGGGTGCGGAGAGGAGCTGGCGGGAGGCGGAGGCAGGGCGCGCCGGGATCCGACACCGGGTCCCGGTGGAGTCCGGGTGCCTGGGGACGTCTGTCCGAGGGGCTTGGCTGGGGAGCGAAGGGAGCGTGGGGTGGCCCGGGAGGGGGCGTCGGGCGCGGGCTCCTGGGACCAGGTGCTCGCCCCGCGGACGCCCGGCCGGTCCCGGTCCCTCCCGGCCCCTGCCCCTCCTCCGGGAGGGCGGGCGGCGGCTGCGGGGCGGGGCGCGGGCTCGTCCGGCCTCCTGGCGGCGCGACGGTCACTGCACTCGCGCCGGGCTGTGCTGGCTGCGGCGGGAGCGGGACTCCGAGGCGGCGGCGGTAAGTGAGCGCCGAGCGGGAGCTGGCGGGTGTGCGAGCGGAGCGGGACCCGGGGGCCGAGGTGCGGCCCAGGGCGACGGGACCCTTGGGGCGCGGGCTCAGCCAGGTGCTCCGGACTCAGCCTCGCGTCCTCCCTCCGAGCTGGCGCTGCTTCGCCGCCGGGTGCGGGTCCTGGGGCTGGAAGGTGCACTCCTGGCTTCTCATCGCGCCCTACCGGGAGACGAGCGGGACTGATGGCCACTCCTGGGGAACTGGCGTCGGAGCGGGGAGGGAGGGAAGATGGTCTCCAGGACCTCCCTGGTGTGAGGAGGGCTTGGCTGTCTTAGCACCCCTACCTGGAGTGTTGGGAGGGACCCACGCGGAGCACCGCAGTCCCTGTCCTGTCTTGTACTTAGTTCCTCTGCACGCTCGTCCAGCCCGTCCCGTGAGAAGAAGGGGGTTTGTGGCCCCTCTCTCTCTTTGGCCCTCTCCGCCCGACACCCACCAGGCTGGTCATCCCGAAAGCCCCCGCCTCACTTAGAGCACATAGCCTAGCTTTCCAAGGGACTTTTCCAAGTTGCATCACTGTTTGGCCACTAGACAGGTGCTTGGCTGTCACGTTGGAGTTAGTTACATAGGATTTTAGAAACTTTGTGCGTTTGTTCTGGGTGTCCCCCAAGGAAGCAGTGCCCTTCCAACGCTGCTTATGCAGCTCAAAGCTCCCTGAGAATTCTTTGGGGGACATTGGTTCCCAAACTTGGCTGCACACTTGGAGAGTTTTAAAAAATACTGGTGCCTGTGTTCTACCTCCAGAGATACCAATTCAGTTGGTGTGGGCTGAGCCTAGACAATAGTTTTAGCAGCCCTCCAGGTGATTCTATTGTACAACCAAGGCTGAGAATCTCTGCTTTAGGGATTACTCGCACCAGCCACTTTTTGAATCACTAAAGATCCTGATATAAAACTTATCTCAGGCGCTCTGGAGTCTCCTGTGATCCACCTCTTCACCTGGAGACCTGTTGGTTGGTGCTTTCCAACCTAAACTGCAGATGGTGCCTGTTGAAGTTCCCTTTGTTTCTACCTTTCAGTTTGCAGTCAATATTGCTGGGCACTTTCTGTCAAAGAGTTGGGATTGTGGGTAGTAGGACTAGGGTGCTCTTGTGAGGGTCAAGGTTATAAGATAGGGTTGTCTTATTCAGGAAAAACCAAATGATAGCTCAACTTGTCGTATTTGGAAAGGATTTCTGATGAAAAGGAGGGCAAATACTTTAGGAATTGGTTAGCTTTTTGATCATCATTTCCCATATGGAGATAATGGTTTTGCATAAATGTGGGGAATTTTCCTTCTGGAAGCAAAACTAAAGGAATTTTAAGGTTTTGTGGTTGATATTTGTGTTCGTGTGTGTGTATTTGTTAATAGGTTAAATTTTTGATGTGTGATCGGGCCCTGCAGATGTCACACAGTGAATATTGTTGATAGAATAATATCTGAGTTAAGTAATCAGTGCACATCTGAGAATAGACCTCAGACACTTGTCAAACGATCTTAAAAATGATGGGGAACTAGGACTGAGGAAACTCTGAACTTGGTTTACATTGGCTGAGTTAGATCATCTATATTTTATTAAGAAAGTGTGTTTTCTGAGTCCTCCTTATTAACAGGGTAGTCTCCAGAAAGCTTGGTTAATTTACTGTTGTTCCCCAAGTGTGATGTTTGTATTAGAGTCCCACCTGGATGTTGCTACTTGGCCACAAGTCAGTGGATTTAATTTTTTTCTTAGGTGCTGGCCCTCTATTCTGTATGTATGTATGTATGTGTATATATCTATATGTATATCTATACATCTATCTATATCTATATGTATACACACACACATATATGTATATATAAAATTTTTTTTTGGGGGGGCGGCCAGGGCTGGGTTTGAACCTGCCACCTCTGGCATATGGGTCCAGTGCCCTACTCCTTTGAGCCACAGGCACCGTGCACGCACGCACACACACACACACGCACACACACACACACACACACACAAACATATATATTTGGAGACAGAGTCTCAAGCTGTTGCCCTGGGTAGAGTGCCATGGTGTCATAGCTCATAGCAACCTCTAACTTTTGGGCTCAAGTGATCCTCTTGCCTCAGTTTTTCTATTTTTAGTAGAGCAGGGTCTTGCATTTTGCTCAGGCTCGTGTCAAACCTGTGAGCTCAAGCTATCCACCTGCCTCTGCCTCCCAGAGTGCCCAGCCTATACAGCATTTTTATTAGCAGTGGGATGACATGCTTTCAAGAATGCCCTTCAAAGGTTAAGGAACATTTGTGCTCATTTCTAGCTCTTTTTTTTTTTTTGCAGTTTTTGGCCAAGGCTGGGTATGAACTTGCCACCTCCGGCATATGGGGCTGGTGCCCTATTCCTTTGAGCCACAGGCGCAACCCCATTTCTAGCTCTTAACATGAGTCGAAAGAACATTCATTTCAAAAGAGAAAAAAATTGGGCGGTAACTGTGGCTGAGTGAGTGGAGCACCGGCCCCATATACCAAGGGTGGAGGGTTCAGGCCCGGCCCGGCCAGACTGCAACCAAAAATAGTCGGGCATTGTGGAGGGCACCTGTGGTCCCAGCTGCTCGGGAGGCTGAGGCAAGAGAATCGCCTAAGCCCAAGAGCTGGAGGTTGCTGTGAGCTGTGACGCCAGAGCACTCTACCGAGGGTGACAAAGTAAAACTCTCTCTAAAAATAAAATAAAATAAAATAAAAAGGGAAAAAAAAATTGTATAATTTTGCCCACTTGGCTTTTCTCTTTTCTCCACCTTCTACCACCCTGATTTGCTCCTATCACTGTATTCACTTGCTGGAAGCGTGCCCACTCTGGGAGACGTCTTAATTGTCTTGGCTCTGGCTGGAGAATGGAGGTTATATGGAGTGCATGGTCTCACAGGGTGGCCCCTGACCTGAAACAAGACCATATGGAAAGTGTTTTCCCATGTTTCTGTTTTTCTTTTTCTTTTCATTCTTTTTGCTTTTTTTTTTTTTTAGATCATGCCAACAAAATGTAGCCATGTTATTAAATAGTTTGTTAACTTGAAAATCTTGTCTTAATTTGGGGAAAGATGTTTATTTGCGGTTGTTATTGAACTCTTAGTGTCAGAAAAGTTGTATCTGAACAGCAGTAGTTGCGCTGAGAATATAATAATACATTCTTGATTCCATTCCACACAAAAAAGTATATGTAAATGTGGACCTACACAGATTTATGGAAATTTCTCACTTTGGGGTAGCAGCTCTTCTAAAGTGCTTGGAAGAAAGTTAAATGAAGGGGTGGCGCCTGTAGCTCAGTGGGTAGGGCGCTGGCCACATGCACCAAGGCTGGTGGGTTCAAACCCAGCCAAGGCCTGCTAAAAACCAAAAAAATAGCTAGGCGTTGTGGCAGGCGCCTGTAATCCCAGCTACTTGGGAGGTTGAGGCAAGAGAATTGCTTAAGCCCAGGAGTTTGAGGTTGCTATGAGCTGTGACGCCATGGTACTCTACCCAGGGCAACAAAGTGAGACTCTTTAAAAAAAAAAGAAAGTTAAGTAAAGAAAAATATTTTAGGGAAAGGGTAAACATACATAGAGCATCCGGAAGGGATCTTTGATTTGTGTTAAGAATTGACTGTCTTATTGGCTTCCTTCCCCCCCCCCCCTTAATTTGCTATTTTGATGGGGGATGGTGAGAAAAATTTAATGGCCTCTTTAACTCTCCCACTGAAACCCATTTATCTAAGGGATGCCATTGATGTTTTTTTAAAAAGCCGACTGATTTTGTGCTTTTCCTTTCTTTTCTTCCTCTGATCCTGGCACTAAAGGGCAGTGAAATGGCTGAGAAGTTGGCATCAGAGCAGGAAAACAAAGTTCAAGGGGAATTGAAAATTGGGTAATTTTTCCTGGATGACCAGGTGCTTACTTTATTCTGGCACATGACATAGCTATTATCAAGAAGCAAGTCATCACATGAAATCCTTGAAAAGAGAAAAAAAGGAGGGGGATTTGGCCTTCCTTCCAGAACTGGCCTTCAAGGATGAGTGAAAGCTTGCTGGAGTTGTCTGTCAAACATCCCAGCTCCAACCCCCCCTTCCCTTCTCTCTTCACCACCCTTCTCCACCTCCTCAAACCCAGATAGGGGTTCACCTTCAATTCACACTCAGGGTGTTTTTCCTTCTTTATTCGCTCATTGAGCAAGTACTTAGGAAGCCCCTGCAGCTGGTGAAGCTCTGTGCTACCTGCTGAGTGCTGAGTTGTTGGTAAGGATCCTGAGGTTGGGTGCGGGTAGAAACTGTGGGTTGCAGTGTGTTGGGAACTTCTATATTAGAGATGAATGCAGAGACCATGGGGTGCTGTAGGGCACCAGGCTGGCCTCACCTGGGTAGATACCTTGATTCATTGGCAGAGCAGCCATGAGAAATGCTTTGCTTGAGTTTAAATTAGTGTGTATTAAGTCCTTACACCAAGTTGGACGCTTTTTTGACTGGGGAGAGGGAAGGGCCTAGGTGTCCATCCTGCAGAGGGGAGGCGGCAGGGTGAAGGAGGGGCCAGATGCTGGCAGATATCTTTTTGCTTTAGGAACCTGGAGAACAGAGACATTTCCTCTGGGTGGAAGCCTGCGGAGATTGTGGCTGGATCTATTTTTGGCACGTTGGTGACTGGCAAAGTAACCTTGCTTGAGGCTACCTCTACTGCAGAGTGGGGAAGAGAGTACAGAGTGTGTGTGAAAAGCAGCAGCCATCATACTTTTTAGAGCAAGTGGTTTAGTTTGTGTCCACTAAGTGGACATTCATTCTTCATCATACCATTGTCACTTTAGCTCAGGTTTCCTTGGATACGCTGAAAAAATGGACTTTACGCTGTTTTTCCTTTGGGATGGTGGTTTCCAAATAGCTGACCCATAAGGCTAATAACCCCATGGTTATAAGAACAGTGAAAATTTGTTTATCGATTGTCTCCCCAGTGCCAGGTAACAGGCTCAGCACTTCTCTTCCATTGCTCTGAACCCTCATGTCCTGGAGAGGCAGCTAGCAATGAACCCATTTTACAGATGAGGAAACTGAGGCCCACAGAGGCACTGGATCTTGCAGAGCCTGGCTCATAGTGCTGGAAAGTGGCAGAGTTTGAGGTTTGTGAGGTTTCTGGTCTGTCTGTACACAAAGCTAAGTTCCTGTCACTGTTTCTTGCCCCTCTTAAGCGGAGCTGATTAGGAAATTATGTTCTTAGTGCCTTGTTTGTTTTTTAACATCATGGCGGCCTCCTTAGATCTGGATTGATTTATTGTTTTCCTCTACCAGATGAGGTATAATGACAGACTAAAAACCACTGTGGCTATGTGATCCCAGGGAGAATTTTAAGGAATCCTTCTTTTCTAGATTTTCTTTTCTTTTTTTTGCTGGGACTGGGTTTGAACCCTCCACCTCTGGTATATGGGGCTGGCACCCTACTCCTTTGAGCCACAGGTGCCACCCTCTTTCTAGATGTTTTAAAAGAGACGGTAGATTAGGCCATTCGGAAGGATTCATTGGGTCTCATATCCTAGGTTAGAGAGATATTATCTCCCCATTTCTTCGTGTTCTGCAAACTTCTGAGTTTCTGTAGATAATTAGTTGTTGGATACAAGATTAAAAGCCAAACTCAGTGTTGGACATTCTGGAGTCAAATGAGGCTGTACACATCCAACTCCTGTTTGTGTGGTACTCAGGACAAAAACAAAACTTTGCTGCTTAGTAATTACCTCGAGCTCTCAGAATTACAGGTAGTAGGGGCTTAGAGGCCATATGGAGCTATAATTAGTGACAAGGAGTTTCAAACAGGGTTAGTGAATGAGCGTTCATTACTGCCATAGGCTGTAGCTTAATATCTCAACCCAACAAGGACCAGCTCCAGGGAAGCTTTCCAGGGACTTAGTGGAGGGTCGTCATGGAGTGAGAGTGTTTGGGATTACAGCACAGGGCATTTGTTGTGAACATGAAATATTTCTGCCAGCCTGGCTGGAGGCCTCTTTGTCGACAAGGTGGGGTTTATTGCCTGCTGCCCAATCACAGGGATTTCTGCTTGCCTTAGGTAGGGTATGTGAATGCATTAGGTCACTGCTTTGTCTTATAGTTTTTTAGGTCTGTAAGACTCTTCATTATGGAAATATCCTTCACTGTCACTAATCTCTTTGCTAGAGGACTGGGGTAAGGTGACCATGACTTTGTGGTTTTGACCTCAATAGTTCTCTTGGCTTTGACCTCTTCCTTAGTTTTCTATCCTCGTATTTTATTGCATTCAAAACAGTCCCTCTGTTTTCTCTTGCAAATTTATAATCCATATAGGGAAGAGGAACCCCTGTGACCGTCACCCCCCAGAATCCCATTTTCCTGATGAGGAAGCTGGCCCTGTGTGTCTGGGAGACAGGTGCTGAGTGGGGAGGTTAGGGTCCAGTATGCCCTGGGAGACTCTCAGCATCTGGGACCTTTTGATTACAAAAGAAAAAGAAATGGCCCAGTTTTCAAGGTCATGAAGAGGTTCTAGTATATCCTACCAGCTAATATATACCCTTAAACTTCATTGAGGCTGTATTGACAGCTTACGAATAAAAAGGTTTGATTCTCCACCATTTGGGGCTTTTGTGTTTTTTATCCTCCTTTCTAAAAACAGGACTTATTTGGAATTACAGCAGCAGCTTAAACATTGATTAGCTTTTCTCCTTGCCCTAATCAAGTATCAAAACCTGGAAAGTTTACTTCCAGTCCTGATTACTGTGAAAGCTTTAGGAACTAGAGAGGAACTGATAAAGAATGGAGGGGGAGATAAGAGAGAATAGTGTGCCAAGGGTCTACTGCAGGGCAGAGTTTACCAAACTTAAGATTACTTTTACTTGTGAGTTTCAGGTTTGGAGCTTAAGCATCTTTGTTCCAGATGTCGCCAAACCAGCTCAGCCCTAACTATCTGTACTGCCCTGGGCCATCTATAAACTTTGTGGGGTGGTGGTTGAGGAGAAGGTAGAAGAGGGAAGTGGGAGAATGGGGGGTGGGAGATTAAGCCCATTTGTTATTAGCTGATTCTTCAGGTCTGGGCTGCTCAAGGCATGACCAGCTCTCCCTACAGGCCTGAGTCCAATTTTCTGGGTGTGAGGCAGCTGGGTGGGGTACAAAAGAGAGAGGGTGGCCACACTCTTCCCGGGAGACCTGCCTAAGATCAGTAATTCTCATAATAGTAGCATATGTTCCTAGAGCATTTATCTCCAGCCCTGTCCTAAGAGCTTTTGCTATAGCAACTCTGTGGGGTAGGTACTATCATAAACCCATTTTACAGGTGAGGAAAACAAGGCCTTGGGAATTGGGTAACCTGCTAAAGTTTTGCAGGTTCCAAGCGGTGGGATCCAGGGTTCAAACCTTTGTGTTCCAGCTCTGAGCTGTGCTGCTAACCTAACAGCTACTGACTCTCTAAACATAGAGCTATGGCTGTGTGCTGGCTCTTCATTCATTCTTTCAACTCACTCACTCATTCATTTCTTCAACAAATTATCGACTGCTTGAATGTGGCTTTGTCTCAGTGCTTTTTGTTTACATCTTTGAATTCCCACAAACCTGCAAACAGACCCACAAAGAGGAGGGATCTCTTTACTGACTCTGCCTAGTATCTAGCAGAAGATGGGTGCTCAGGGAGGGAAGGACGAAAGACAGTCAGCCTTTAGAAACTTGACATTCCTACGTTTCATTTTCCTCTCTCTAGCAGCCACAGTGATTTCTGAATAGAAAAACAGACGGGGGCTAAGAAGGGTGAGAGAGCATGGGGAATGTTTCACAGAAATAAGAGAGCTCTTTGGGAAATCGTGCCGTTTTATGTGCCTTTCAAGTTCTCACGCCCAATGGCTTTTGCTTGTGTCTGCTGAATTTCATTCCTTCTTCACACTGGATCTCACCGACTTGGATTTGGAATCCCTGTATGCCCGTCAGTGGGAGTGTGGTTCTGGGCAAGTTCCGCTTCCATTTCAGGCTTGTTTCCTCATCTGTAAAATGGGGGTAGGGAGTATGATGGTTAGGGCTATGTCTCTTTGACATTATCTAGTGGTTCTCAAACAGGGGTCCCACGAGGAACATTTGACACTATTTAAAGACATTTTTGGTAGTCATGATGAGGGGGGAGTGGGGTGGAGGGGTGGTGGTGGCTCTTGGCATCTAGTGGTTAGAGACTAGGGATGCTACTCATAGGACAGTCCCCTATAACAAAGAGTGATCCAGCTTGAAATGTCGGTGGTGTCCCCTGTCAAGGTGGAACCTCAGACGTGGTAGTTCTTTTTAACTCTCTGATCAAAGGGAGCTATTGGCCAGTGACTGGAAGATTCCCCCCTTTCTTAAGTGGGGTGGAAAGAATGGAATTTGACCTTTTATTAATACTTCTGGGTTTCCCTACAGGTGCCTCTGAGGTAGGAGCAGCCACTTTACTCTCCATTCAATGTGCTTTAACTATTGTTTACATATGAATAGCCATGCAAACGCCAGGGAAACCCCATCACTTCTCTGGTAGTTAAACTCAGCCCTTGAGGAAGACTCCAGGGAGACGCCAGCAGAGTGGGGCCTGGGGCAGCCACAGCCTCTGGTGAGTCTCTAGCTTTTCTCCTCTTTGAAAGGACAGGAAACAGTATCACCCTCCCAACTCAGGTTGTGCTGAAGACTGAATAAAATTACTCCGCATGTGTGGAAATAGCTCTGTGCCCACGTGAAGGTGTTGGTTTGATTCCTAAGGCCTGTTGAAGATGTGTTCTAGAGGTCCCTGTATGAACTGCCTTTTCTGGTGATCACTCAGTCAGGGCCACTAGAAGAGGGATAAGAGTTGAAGGGTCAAAGAAGAGCTGGGTTGTGGGGAAAGTGGTGAACTAGGCCCCCAAGACAGTTCCTGCAGCAGTGTGTGAGACCCAGAGCCCTGTGGGCCAGCTGTTGACAGGGCAAGGTGTGGGGTAAGGTACCTGCTCTCCCTGGGAGTCTAGGTTCAACCTTTGGCTTTTCCAGTATTTGTTATGGGACCCTGGACAAGTTACTTGCCCTCATGCCTCAGTTTCCTCAGCTGTAAGTTGAGCATCATGACAATGATAGCAGTAGCACCCACCTGAAGATTGGTGTGAGGGTGTAAGGGTGCAGTGTACAGTGGAGGTGGAAGCTTAGCTCGAAACAGGAATTGTTAGTAAAATAAGATTTCTTTTGGCCTGTATAGGATGTGCATTTTTACTCGGGTATAAGAGCTGAAAAAGGATCTTTCTGGAGTTCCTGGGTTTATTGGTAGTAAAATGTACCCAATATAAAATTCCCATTTCTACCAGCCTTAAGTGTTTGCAACGTTGTGCAGCCATCACCAATATCTGATTCCAAAATGCTTCTCCCTGGCCCCCAACAGAAACCTGGTACCCGGTAAGCAGGGACTGCACATTTCTGCCTCCCCTAGCCCTAGAAACCTCTAATCCAGTGGTTCTCAACCTGTGGGTCATGGGTCGTTGCGACCCACAGGAACTGTATTAAAGGGCCACGGCATTAGGAAGGTTGAGAACCACTGCTCTAATCCATTTTCTGTCTTTACGGAAGTGCCTTTTCTGGGTGTTTCATACAACTGAATTTCATGCCATAGGTGGCCATTTGCATCTGGCTTCTTTTACTTAGTGTGACGCTCTCACGGTTCATGTATGCATTGTAACGTATGTCTGCACTCTGCTCCTTGTTACCTGGTATCTTTTTGCTGAAGTCTTCAAGCCTCAGTTTCATCAGGTCTGTTGTGGTCCCAAGTTGTGTCCTGTTTTTCAAGCTTTCAAATCCCTTTCTCCATTTGTTTTGGTTCTTTGCGGCTAGCCCTATTTTCTCCACTTTTCCCGTCCAGGCCTTCTAATGACCCTTGAAATGAATATTGGAATGAAGCTCTCATGCCAGGTTCTCAGTGCCGCTGGGGAATGGGTCTTATTAGGTATTTTATTTCTGTTGAAGACCACTCAGCAGGAGCCCACACAGGGGCCCAGCCTAGCTTCATTTCCCTGGTCCAGTGTGGTAGATTTTAAAAACAAATGTCTGGAAAACACCCACCAGGCCCCTTTTATTCATGGTTTAAAAGCTTTCCACCATGAGAAGTGGCCCTCAATTAAGTCCTTTAATAAAAACCTCTGTGTGTTTTAAAGCATTCTCGGGAAGTGTTTACATTTAATGCCACCGGAGGCTTCTAAATGAGGAGCTGTGGAGTGAGCGATCCCTAACCTGTGACTTTAATAATAGCCTGTGCGTTAGATTTGCAGGTGGAGGCCTGGGCCAGATCTGCAACTTGACTCAGCCCAGTACAGAGACGGGGGTGGGGCTGGCCAGGGGCAGAGGACGTTCTTGACTGTATCCTGCCCACCTCAGCAGCCACTGGTGGGGAGATTCAGAGAAGAGAGACCCTGGACTGAAAAGAAATCACCGCCCACCACCCCAGAAGCATTTCCCTGTTTGGGAAGGGCAGTTACCCACTTCCCTTCTCCTTCCTGCCTTCTGACCTTATTAGCAGGGAGGGGGGCTTTGGTGGGCAGAGATGAAAGCATTTAGGAGAGCAGGGCCAGCCTTCCGAGATGTGGGGATAGGGGTGCCCTGACAGCTGCAGGAAGCTCTACTTTGCCACTGATTCTGGAGGGTGAGTCTGGAGGGTGAGTTGGAAGCAGGCTGCTTTTAGCTTCATGGAAAACTTGCAGATTTGGTATAGACGGAGGGTCCCGGGAACAGCTGGGTCCTGAAGTACAGGAAATTCTAGCAGGGTCTTTGTGCTGCTTTTCTGGGGACCTACGTTGTGTTGGACAAGGACAAGAGGGTGAGGGGAATCAGTTTGCAGGGGGTGCAGGGCCTGGCAATTAAGAGCCTGGATTCTGGGCCTGGACTGTGGGGTCTGAATCCCAGCTCGGGGTTCCGTTCTATGAGTTCCTGAGTGGAGAGTGCTGGGAACAATGTCTGGAGTCTGAGCTGTGTATGTGTTTGCTCTTATTACCACACTGATGCTTCACTTTGGTGAATTCCCAATAGGTATCGTAGAAATGGGGCGGCACCTATAGCTTAGTGGGCAGGGCGCAGGCCACAGAAACCGAGGCTGGCGGTTCGAACCCGGCTCCGGCCAGCTAAAAAAACAATGACAACCGCAACAACAACAACAACAACAAAAATAGCCAGGCATTGTGGCAGGTGCCAGTTGTCCCAGCTACTTGGGAGGCTGAGGCAAGAGAATCACTTAAGACTTTGAAGTTGCTGTGAACTTGTGACACCACAGCACTCTACTCAGGGTGACAGCTTGAGACTGTGTCTCCAAAAAAGAATTGTAGAAATGCTTCTTGTTAACAGAGCTAATTTGCCGCTGCACCCGGCAAGCTTGTCTAATCCAGGGGACCGGGTGGATGTCAGGGGGCCCTGAAGAAAACACGAGTGGCAGATGGGGAAATTGTGCTTGATGAGTCTGAGTTCTCAGAGGGGGAAAATAAATGGCAGAAGAAGGGTCAACCAGTAGATACAGATTTTATTTAGACTTCCAAAAGATCAGACTCTGTGGTTTTGGTTTTTAAATGTGTGCATCTCTCACAGCTTCCTGAGTGTGGGGGATGTCAGAAGGGATGTGACCCAAACTGACATTATCCTGAAAAAGAAGACAACGGCTTGGAGAAATCCCCACATTTACAGATGAAATAAAATTCTTTTATTTATTTATGACAGAGTCTCACTCTGTTACCCTGGGAAGAGTGCCATGGTGGCATCATAGCTCACAGTAACCTGCAACTCGTGGGCTCAAGAGACATTCTCTTATCTCAGCCTCCTGAGCAGCTAGGACTACGGACACCCAGCACAATGTCCAGCTAGTTTTTGTATTTTTAGTAGAGACAGGGTCTCGCTGTTGCTCAGGCTGGTCTCCAACTCTTTTTTTTTTTTTTGCGGTTTTTGGCTGGGGCTGGGTTTGAACCTACCACCTCCAGCATATGGGGCCAGCGCCCTACTCCTTTGAACCATAGGCGCCGCCCTGGTCTCCAACTCTTGAGCTCCAGCAAAGGATTGCTAGGATTATAGATGTGAGCCACCATGCCTGGCTGAAATGCTTTAAACAGTAAAACATAGACCTAGGCTGGGCTTGGCTGAGCCAATCCAGATTCTAGGTTTCCATTTGGATTTAGGTCTAATCCACATGTATTTACTGTAGAGCCCAGGGGGTGAAGGGGCAGTAGGCGCAAAGGGCATGCCCGTGTCTTGGTAGATCACAGAAGCATAAGAAGGCAAGTGGACATGCACCACGCCTCTTAAGGCTTTTGCTCGTAACCTCCTGCTGACAGTTATGCTGACATTCCATCAGCCAACACAGATCACGTGGCCATCATTAGTGGCATGGGGAATACTATTGGCTTACTCCGGTAAGAGGTAATAGGGTCACATGGCAAAGCAGGTGGATGGGTGCAGAGGAGCGAAGCACTGAGAACAATAATTCAGCTCACCACAGTTGCAGAGAATGAATGAGAAGGAAGAGGAAATTATGAACCAAATCAGCCTTTGAGGAGCTTAGCCGGGTAAGAAATCCTACCTGTTTTGTACAGGTACCAGTGCAAGCCTTGATGCATACTGTGAATAGGCCTGGCCTCAGTTGGCAGGACACGGTTTCACATTCATTCACCATCATGCTCCTGGAACTGGCACTTGTCTGTGGGAGGAGCAGAATGATGGGCTTGATTTTCTTCTCAATGTGGTGACCTGAGAGGCTGCCTGATGTGGTAGCAGGAATGTGACAAATTGGGAGGGCAAAGAGGACAAAGAAAGACCAAAGTACTTGAGGAGGCCAGGGGCTTGGCTTACCCCTTGCGTGGTCCCCTCTCAGCAGAGGGTTCCTGGGGCAGTCAGCCTAAATTCCGCCCTTAATAATCCATGACAGTTACCATCAGGGCTTTTGTGCACTGCATCTCAGGCTTCATAAGGGCCCTGTGCCTTTGCTTCCAGATCTCACATCCAAAGAAATAGGCTTCAGGACGTTAGGTGACTTTTCTTGAGCCTACCAGCTCATGAGTAGCAGATGGAAACCAGGTCACTCAGTTCCTAGCCAAGTGTTTGTGTTCCAAACCCCACGATTGTCTCAGTCGAGGCAGAGAGTCATTACTGGTGTTGGTGGTATAGTTGGTGGTACATCCTGGCCCCTTGATGACAGACAGCATCTGCTTTCCTGAAGAAGCCCTGTGTTCCCTGTACCTCACGTAGCATGATATGGGAGAAGCAGAACAAAGTACTGGTCAAGGGTAAGCAGCCTTTCTGTTACTGTTTTGGTATGTGCCCTTTAGAGAAGAGCTGTTAGACTCCCCTAGGAAGCAAAGGCCCTGGCTGTTAGGGAAGCTGCTCTGAGGAGGGATGGGGAGTGAACCTTGTGAAATCAAGTGGGTAGGAGACAAGCACTCTCGCTTGGGCTGTGGGTGGGATCACAAATTCAGTGTTCTCTCTGGAGAGCAGTTTGGCAGTGGGGATCCTTTTACCTGCAAGTGAACAAAACTCAGTTACAAGTGGTCTAAATGGGACATTTAAAAGGGACATTTGTAAATCTGCAGTTAGGCCAGTGGGGAGGTTGATTGGAGACTCAGGTATTTTTCTTTTCTCAGCCTCAGTGTTTGATGTTTGCCCTCAATTTGTTTTCTCATAGTCCCAAGGTGGCTGTAGCTGTTCCACTCATCACATCCCCATTCAGTGTGATGTCCAGAGGAAAGAAAAGAGGAAAGCAGAGAAAATTTTTGCTAGGAGTTCCCAGCAGAACAACTCTTTATGCCTCATTGGCAGAAGTGGGTCAGATGCCCACACCTACACCAATAACTACCCTGGGGAAACAGGACTTACTTAGGTCAGTGTTGGGGCTAGAGGGGAGACCAGTCTCCCTGAAGAGCGTGGGCACAGGGAAGAAACATGGTTGTGAAGGGACAGGAGTATTGTTTTTTTTTTTTTTTTTTTTTTTTGAGACGGAGCCGCAAGCTATCCCCCAGGGTATAGTGCCAAGGCCACACAGAACATAGCAACCTCCAAATCCGGGGCACAACCAAATATCCAGCGTAAGCCACCCAAGTAGCAGGGACCCCAGGCCCC
>CAUYQV010172147.1:0-27096 GCA_963574575.1 Galagoides demidoff | reverse complement strand
TTGCTGCTACAAACACTGCTGCATGGAGCATTCTTGTACATATGCTCTGGTGTACACATGAAAGGCTAAACGATTTTGGAAATGAAACCTAAGGGCAGAGGTGCTCAGTTGTAAAACATTCACATTTAATAGGTAGTGGAGCTCAGCGCCTGTGGCTCAATCAGCTAAGGCACCAGCCACGTACACCTAAGGTGGCGGGTTCGTATCCCCAGCCCGGGCCCACCAAACAACAATGATGGCTGCAACCAAAAAATGGCCAGGCATTGTGGCAGGCGCCTGTGGTCCCAGCTACTTGGGAGGCGGAGGCAGGAGACTCGTTTGAGCCCAGGAGTTGGAGGTTGCTATGAGCTGTGATGCCATGGCACTCTACCCAAGGGGATAGCTTGAGGCTCCGTCTCAAAAAAAAAATTTTTTTTTTTCACCATTACCAAATGGAATGCCAAACATCAGATTTATTCTTCAGTATTTGAACTTTAATCAACATTTGACCAGAAATAGACTTAAGAGATATAAATCCTTGTTGCTAACATGCTAGTCAGTCTACCTAGACCCTATTTATTTTGGCTTAAGATTAGAACATACAATTCAAGTTCTATATTATGCATTATATCCTTCACTGTGATAGTTCTGCAAAACATTGTGACGCATTAACCAGTTTCTCCTTAACCTAAACTTGGGCTGATGTCCAAGATGGTTTAGCAAAAGTGTGATCTTCTCATTCTCTTTGCTTATTCTCACTTTACTCTGAACTTACTTATTATAGGTAAAACTATGTCAGAGTATCAAACAAAGGATATATAAAACAGAGAAAAGGTAGCCATAGGAAATAAGTTGTAAGAACAAAAAAATCAACCTAATAACGTTTAAGTATGCCGTGAGATCATTTGTTAAGGATGGCTTTCCTGTTTTTAGTATTTCCATATACACCTATATTAAATACTTTTGGGAATGTCTGCCCCAGGAACAATTTGCGCTTTTCTGAAGATTCCCTCCAGATCCACAAGGGTAAGGCTTCCAATAGCTGTGTCTGTAACCAGGTGAGCTTTACCCATTGGCATGGTTCCCAGTCAGATTATCTTTTCCTACTATTTAGAATTGGGAATGAAAGGGAGTCAGTTTTTTTTTTTTTTTGAGACAAGAGTCTCAGTATGTCGCCCTCAAACTTTTGGGCTTAAGCAATTCCCTTGCTTAGCCTCCCAAGTAGCTGGGACTATAGGCATCCACCACAACACCCGGGTATTTTTTGTTGCAGTTGTCATTGTTGTTTAGTTAGCCCAGGCTGGGTTTGAACCTGCCAGCTTCTGTGTATGTGGCTGGTGCCATAAGCTCTGTGGCATGGGCGCTGAGCCAAGGGAGTCAGTCTTATAAGTAGGAAAATTATGAGCTAAAGGATGTTAAAACGTTTTCTAAGAAAGAGAGAAGCAGAGACTGACGATGGATAAAGGTAGTTTTCCATTCCATAGTTTTGAGGCCTGGCTGAATTCCTTCTCCTCTGTTCCCATGCATAGCCTTACATTCCTCTCCAGAGGGCCCAAACTTTTTTTTCTCTGCTCCCTTCTTACTGAAGAATAAGAGTTGTCTTGGGCTACACATTTAATACATAAACACTAATGAAAACTGATTAGCAAAAAAATAGTCCACACATAATTTTCATATTTGACACCACAGATAAGCAAAAATATCCTCACAAAATTAGCCTGTGGCCCGTGGGCCACAGGTAGGACACCACTGTCACACAAACCTGTATTTAGGTTTATTCCTTAGGATCAATTTCTAAAAGTGGAATTTCTTAGTCAAAATGAAGATTTTTCATTTATAGTGGACTGACTTTTGAAAGTGTACCAGTTTATATTCCCATTGTCAGAGAATTAATTCTTCCATTGAGAAGAAAACACGAATGGTTTTGCTTTACGGTTTTAATTTGCAGTCTTTGGATTTAAGTGCCGTTGAACACTTTTTTCTTTTCTGAATTGCTCATTTATAGCCTTTGCCCATTTTCCTTTAAAATAGTCATAATATTCTAGTTTATTTGTAGGCACTCTTTGTTTATTAAGTATGTTGATCCTGTTTATCATTTGTGTTATAAAGAGAAATGGCAAAACATAATGATGCAATTCAGAAGGATGCTGGAGTCAGAATGTTGAGTTGGATTTGAATTCAGATTCTGCTGCCTGTTGGATTGTGTAGCTTTGGACAAGTTACTTAACCTCTTTGCACCTCAGTTTTCTCACATGTAAAATGTAAAGCACACATGTGTATATAACTTAGAACAGTGTCTAGGACGTGGGAAGTACTTTTTAAAATTTGTTGATAATATTACTATTTTATTTGTTACTTTAGTTTTTTGCTGTTTTATTTACATGTGTTTTCTTTTGGCCTTAGAAATGTTTCTGTGTTTTGTTTTCAAAAGAAATCTGGCCAGGCATGGTGGCTCACACTTGTAATCCTAGCACTTTGGGAGGCTGAGGTGGGAGGATTGCTTGAGGTCAGGAGTTCAAGACCAGGTGTGCCTCTGTAGTCCCAGGTACTTGGGAGGCTGATGCAGGAGGACCTCTTGAGCCCAGGCGGTTGAGGCTGTAGTGAGCTATGTTGGTGCCACTGTACTCTATTCTGGGCAACAGAGTGAGATTCTGTCTCAAAAAAAAGGACTCTGGTCTCATCATGCTCTTCTGCTTTTCTCTGAGTATTAAATAAACCAAAGTAGCTCAGGTTAATCATTTTTAATTCTGGTTGTCCCCTAGGAGTATAAGGTTTAAAAACACTTGGAAATTTTCATGTTAGTCAATGATCATATTTTATTTATGCATATTTTATTTATAGATCCAAATGAGTAAGGAATTTCATGCAAATAATAATCCAATAAGGCCTGCTAACTTAACTCTTTCACTTATCTAGCATTTTCTGATGGCTGTTGGCCTTTGTCCCTTTGTTGAATGAGGTGTAGCTGACACCATTTTCAAGAGCTTATGTTCATTTCTTAAGATAATGAATAATAATAAAAGAATGCTTCCTTATGAGAGAATGTATTTAATAGCTAAGAATGATAAAACTTTACTGACTTACTGATTTTGGATTTAGAAGTTGGTTCTTGGATAGAATGGCTGTTTTATCTGAGTGGTGTGGATGTTTTTAGTACTATCAGTGATAGGGAGCAAATATTGCAATATTGCTTGAGTTTGAACTATTCTGTTATTCCTGTAGATTCTTTTCTCATCATCTGTCCAATTTATGCCAGTCTTCTTGCTTTGGAAAGATGTGCATTCTTTCATTTTGCTTTTTAAGTTGTGATGCAGATCTGGGGAGTAACCACAAAAATAATCTACAGATATATGAACTGTACTTATTCAACAATTATTTACCAAGCATTATTATATGCAAAGGGTTTTATCTAAAATCCTTTGCTTATTGGAAGCTTATACTTTAATGACAGTGGGCAGAAAATAAACAAGTAAATAAGTAAAATATACATAGTATGTCAGATAATGATAATGTTTATAGGATAAAATAAAGCTAGGGAGGAAAATTGAGGTCCCCTCAATTAGGGAGTTGATTTCCATTTAAAAAGGTGTTAAGAGAGGACTTCCCTGTGTCATAGGAGTTAGGAAGTAAATCCAGCAGATTTCAGGGGATGGAACATTCTAGACAAGGGAAAGAGTAAGTTCAAAGGCCCTTACTAAGGAAGGAGCGTGGTAGTTGTTCAAGAACACCAGGCTGGCACCAGTGACTGAAGCAGAATGAACTAAGGGGAAAGTTACAAGATATGAGTTTAAGTATATAACTCAGACTTAGCTCTTTTAATGACTCATAGGCCACTGGATGGGCTTTGATTTTTTTTCTGAGTATGAAATGGTGAACCATCAGAAAGCATTGAGCCTCAAGGAACATTACAGTCTCAGATTTGTTTTAACAGGATTGCACTGGTTGCTGAGTTGAGAACAGATTGAAAAGAGGTAAGAGTAAACAAGCAGGGAGATCTCTTGGAAGGCTCTTGAAATGATTCATCAGGGAAAGAGGATGGTAGGCTTGGATTAAGGTGGTGGAAGTAGCTGAAGGGTGAGATGTGTCTGTATGGGGGGGGTGTCCTAGGTATGTTTTGAGATTTCCTAATAAATTGGATGTGAGAGGAGATAAGAGAGGAATCAATGGTGGCTCCAAAGATTCTGATTTATGGAAATCACAGGATAAGAATATATGAAAGACTGTGGGAAGAACATGTTAGAAACCCCTTCTTTATTAGATGATATAAAGGAATTATTATTTGTTATTGGACACTGGAGTATCATAATGGTTTTTAAAATATATTTATCCCTTTTGTGTGTGGGACATAGCTATAAGAGGGACTCCACCTAACAAAATCAAACATTTTGGCTTGGTTATTTGTACCCTCACATTAGCGTGAAATAAATTTACTTTTTAATATTAAAAAAATAATAAAAAGTGTTTATCCTAGCCTATACCCATTAGAATAGCTTCTATCCAGAAAAGTACTGGCAAGGATTTGGAGATAGTGGAAATCTTGTGTGTCAAAGTAAAATAGTGCAGCCACTGTGGAAAACAGTCAGATAATTCCTCAAAAAACTAAAAAATTACTATATGATCCAGCAATTCTATCTTGGTATATACCCAAAAGAATTGAAGGCAGGGTCTTAAAGAGACATAAACCCTTATCAATGGCAGCACTGTTCACAGTAACCGAAAGGTGGAAGCAACCTAAGTGTCCACTGTCAGATGAATGGGTAAACAAAATGAGATCTATTCACACAATGGAATATTACTCTGCCTTAAAAATGAAGAAAATACTAAAACATGCTATAGAACTGATAAACCTTGAGGCCATTAGACTAAGTGAAAAAAGCCAGTCACAAAAAGACAAGTGCTATATTTGTCTTCCAAATATTTGATATCACTTATATGAGTTACCTCGAACAGTCAAATTCATACACCCAAAAAGTAGGGTGGTTTCCAGGGGGTTGGGAGAGGGGGAAGTGAGTTGTTGTTTAATGGGCACAGAGTTTTGTTTTTAATAGAGAAAAAGAATTCTGGAGATAGTTTGCATAACAACGCTAATGTATCTAATGCTATTGACCTGTACACTTAAAAATAGGAAATTTTATATTATATGTACTTGAGCACAATTTCAGAAAGTCAACGTACTCAGGAAGAGAGAGAGGAAAAAAATCTCAGAATAAAGCCTGAGGAAGATTAGTAGGCAGATATTTAAAAGGATATAGCAGGATTATTTATAATTATAATGCCTATAGTTAGAGGCACTATAAGAAAAAGTAGAATACATTTAGAATAAAAGTAAGAAATACACTGTGGTTTGTTAAGAAAAATTGTTTATCTAGTTGGGGAACTGTTTATGGGCAAAACAATATGATTCGTGGAATTTATTTTAAATTACTAGGGAAAAAGGTGGGGGGAACATAGATGAAGCAAGGGTAACAGGATGCTTGTAAGAATGGCTGATGGGTATAGTGCATTCATCATCACTATTTTTTGTTTGTTTGTTTGTTTTATTGTTTTTTGAGACAGAGACTCACTTTGTTGCCCTTGGTAGAGTGCTATGGCATCACAGCTCACAGCAACCTCAACTCTTGCACTTAAGCGATTCTCTTGCCTCAGCCTCCCAAGAAGCTGAGACTACAGGCACCTGCCACAATGCCCGGCTATTTTTTGTTGCAGTTGTCATTGTTGTTTAGCTGGCCTGGCTGGGTTCGAACCTGCCACCCTTGGTGCATGTGGCTGGCACTGCAACCACTGTGCTACAGGTGCTGAACCAGTGAATTTATTATTTTATTCTCTGTACTTTTATTTTTGAAAATTTTCACAGTAAAGTTATTTAAATGAAGGAAATATTTATTCTTAAAAAGAACATAAATAGATATATAAAGTGCTCGTTGAATTGAGCTAGATTTGAAAGATGATCTGTGCTGGCAGACGAAAGGAACTTATCTACAGTTTCCTAGGCCACTCAATAAACATTCACTTAATGCTCATACATGTGGTGCTATGTTTGGTGCGGTAAATAGAAATGAAAAACACATTCCTTGCCTTCAATATGCTATGAGTCAGCACTAGAGAGAAAAAAGTAAAATATCAATTAGAATATATTTTCTACAGAAAAGGAACTTATAGCCCTCCTATTGATGGGGCAAAAGGTATAGGATAAATAAAGCTTCCTAATTCCTGCATAATTAAGTTGAGCCTTGATGAATGAGAACCAGTCGGCCAAGTACAGTGTGCCAATGGGATTAACATGGCACATCGGAAGTATAAAGAAGAGGTTCAAAACTAGAGGCCTTGTTTGCAGTAAACACTTCTGAGAGGTTCTCAGAAACAGGAATGATCTGCGACTGACAGATGATTAACAAATGTATTTTGACTGAAGGCCGTTCAAAATTTTATGCAAGGAAATAAAATTTAGCTCATTATAGATTTAATTTGCATTTCCCTAATAACTAGTGATGGTGAACATATTTCAAGTGCATATTTGCCATTGGTACATCTTTTTTGGTCAAGTGTTAGTTTAAATATTTTGACCTTATTTGAATTACATTGTTTGTGTACGTAGTGTTAAGTTTTTTTTTTCAGTTTTTGGTGGTGCTGGGTTTGAACCCACCACCTCCGGCATATGGGGTTGGTGCCCTTTGAGCCACAGGCACTGCCCCATAGTATTAAGTTTTGAGTTCTGTGTTTATCACTGATGTAAGTCCTTTATTTTAATGTACAGTTTGCAAATATTCTTCCCTAAATGTCCCACGCACTTAAAGTTTTTGACAGTGTCTTTTAAGAGAATGATTTTGGTGAAGTCCATTAAGTGATTATTTTATTTTACAATTTGGTGTTTGTTTTTAAACTTAGGTTTTCAAGGAATCTTTGCCTATTTCAACATCACAAAGGTTTTATCCTATGCTTACTCCTATAAATTTTATAATTTTAGCTTTGATATTTATATCTATGATCTATTTTCATTAATTTTTTCTACAATATGAAACAGGGGTTAGTTTTAATCTTTTATATGGATATTTAAGAGCCAAATAAATAATTATTTATATGAGCTGGAAATAGAGGAAAACTTTCCAAGTATTAGAGCAATAAAAAAAAAAATGTACAAGAGAAAGGACCAAAATAAATAAAGATAACTGAAATGTTACATATAAAAATGTGCCAGATAAAATATGAAAGCAAATAATAATTTAGGGAAACTATCTACAAAACTTTTGACAGGAAGGGGGGGAGTTAATAGCCAACATGTTAGGGACTCTTACAGGTCATAGGGATGGAGACTTTAATAAAAAAACATTAGCCAGATGCAGTGGCTCATGCCTGTAATCCCAGCTCTTCGGGAGGATCATTTAAGGCCAGGAATTAAAAATCAGTCTGGGCAACAGAGTTGCCTGTCTCCACAAAAAATTAAAACATTAGCTAAATGCAGTGGCACACACCTATATTCCTAACTACTTGGGAGGCTAAGGTGTGAAGATAGCTTGAGCCCAGGAGTTTGAGGCTACACTGAGCTATCATTGCACCATTGCACTTCAGCCTAGGCAACAGAGTGAGACCCTGCTTCAGTGGGAAAAAAAAATTTAAAAATATATCAAATAACAATTAATAAAAGGCATTGAAATGGCTAGTAAAATGTTAAAAATATTTCATAAATGCTCACAGATGTTTCTAATATAAAGTTCTCTAACACTGACAGCAATCTAGGTGAAAAATTTAATCCTCCATGAAATGGTCTATTGGCTTGTCATGGCCACACAAAATCAAGAAACTAAGTGAGTGTGGTGCATATTTTGAGATGCCATTTTTAATGCTTTGGATTATTTCAATGGAATATAAAATTCTATTGACCAAGTAGTCCATCTGGTTATCTTCAAGATTATAAAACTTTTTCAAGAATTAATGAGAAGAATGGCTCCATTTTTGAAGCAGCACTCTGGGGAAGACAAATTGAAAATGCTAATTTATTCCAGAAATAAAAGAAAAGAAAAAAATCACAATAAACATAATTTTCATGGGAGTTCAATTTTCAAGATAAAAGGAAGCACCTCATGGTCTACTCAAGGATAGAAGGTAAGATTTAAGTAATCACAGATTTGGAGCAGATGAATTTGACTTTAGTTTTACTTATTATAATTTAAAATAACATGAGTTACTATTATGGAATAAGAGTTGGGCCAATCTTCTCTGGTTTTCTATAGGGGCACTTCAGTATAGACATATCTTAAGACAGAAACCATGAACCAAAATAGTCTTGGGGCCACTCTAAAGAGTTATGAAGTGATTTTCAACTGAAAATCCTATGTCTACAAAGCAAACACTACCAGAATATGGTAGTGGCATGTCTTTTTATTTTTCTTGAAGAGTAGTGGTAAAGATGAAAGACATTAGTAACAGGAAGATAGAGTGATGCAATCAATTTTTTTTCAAGGTTGTATTAAGCTAAAAATTTTTTCTCCTATATTCAACTCATATAAAGATTAAATGAAGCAAGTATTTTTAAGAGATAAGGCTAAAATGGCTATCAGTATCCTCTGTTAACAAAAGCAGTTCCTATAATTCAGATTTCATAGGATTTATTAATGATGACACAATGAAAATAATTTTATATTTATTAAAATTCTAAACAATAAAAATAAAACAACAACCTTCTGCTGATATTCTTGTTTCCTCAGTCCAAGTGGAGTTTGTTTGCTCATAGGACACATCAAGGATGTAACTTTGAGATAGTTTTCATACACATCAATTTCCTTGAGTTGAATTGTTCCCTGGAATAGCCTCTTACTTGTTTCTAAAATATGTCTTTGTTGATCTTTGCTATGACTCAGAATCATACTTTGAGAGCTGAAAAAAATTGGGTACTCTGATTTCAATGGGGAAGTGAACTCCCATGCAAGAGTAATGTAATGCCATGTTATATTTGCATACTACACCTCAAAGTATACAGTCTTTTTATATGTATTATCTTACTTGGAGCTCTTACAATTCTTGTGATATAGGTAGGATTGCCAATGTTATCCCCATATTACATAAGGGGAATTAAAGAGGTTAAGTAATTTGCCCAAGAACACATAGATAATAAGAAGCAGTGGCAGGCTTAGAACTTGCATCTTCTAACTCCAGTACCTTTTCTATTACTTTATTTTGTTTTGATATATCATTTGACTCATTTGCATAGGTTATGATAAATAACATCTTTTAAAAAACTAAGACTTAGTTTAAAATAATCAATTCTAGATCCAAATATGGGGATGCCTCACATATTGGTCTCATACCTAATTTTCTAGGTTTCTGGGGCAAGAGATTCTACATCTTTCATCAGAATCCATTCTATTTAACAGAATCAAGTTTTCAGAGAAGCCAAGGAAAGAAGAAAAGACCTATCATGGTCTCTCTGCAAATTTAGTCAGTTTAATACTTTACCTATGGTTACCTATTGTTGTATCCAGATAGTTGGTTGTTCATGTCAGTATTCCTAAACACAGGTAAACTTATTAAGGGTGACAGACATATAATTACTGGTTTAGACAAAAGCTACACAGCTTGCTTATGTTATCTCTGATTTCCCTTTCTATTCCTTTTTGGTTTTAAGCACTATTTTTAACCCCATGCAACCAATGCTCCAATTCCTACTGCAGATACTGAGACATTTGATTATCATTCATTGTAAAGTCCTAAATAATTATCATATGCCAAAAGTTGTTCTTTTCAAAAAGAGAAACTTTTTAAAGATAATGAAAATTTTAAAGATAATGCAGTGATAAATGCATACAAATAAATGTCAAACTGATTTTAAGGCATCCATTGGGGATATTGAAATCTTTTCAGAATCATCAAAATGCATCCTGTGGGCCTTCCTATGTACAAAAGTTATCAAAAAGTCATTTTTACCCATTGCTTTAGTTTAAAATCGAAATCTTTTGAGACAGAGGAAAGAAGTGAGGTAGTCAAGTAGAAGAAATTAAGTATAGTTCTCTTACCTCAAATAGTTTTTTAGAAGCCAAGGAGTTCGTTCAGGTATTTTCACTAAAAAAGAGAATATACCATAAAATATCTAGCTAAGGTTTTAGTATCAACAAAACTTGATTTTGTACTTTCTTGACAATTACTTCATTCACATATTTAATGTTAGCTTAATTGAGTTTATCTTCAATTAAACTTCTATTATCTCATTCAGATACATGACATATTTCCCCTGGAATTCTTTCAATGAAACTGTTTCAAGAGTAGCAAACAATAGAAATACATATCTAATAATTGTTGAACAGTTCAGAACTGAATATATATGTATGTTTGGATCTAGGAAGGACATCTACATATATAATAAAATAACCAACTTTTTTGCATAGCTAACACAGGAGACAGACATACCAGATCAAGGAAAATAGTGTTAATATGTAATAAATAATTACATGCAAATGTGTTATTTTAAAACAAAATATAAAAACAAGTATTTAAAATTATATATTATTCTGTATTATTTGCTTTGATATAACAGATACACGATTATTGAAGCAAAACAACAAACAACAGGACTAGTGAACTGTTGCAATTAGTAATAATTTAATGGTAAAATAAATTAAAAACAAACAATATATATGAGAAAATATAATATATTTGTAATGTTTCTTTTCTCTGAGATACATTTTCACTTAATTTCATTGGATATTTAAATTTTATAGGCCATAGTATTATTGTATATTCTAAAAAGTTACATAAGATCTTTTAAAAGCTGACTAAATACAATTGGGCTAATTAAATAGATATTACTTGTATTTAATAAAATTAATAATGACATGTTTCTTTGTGTCTCATAATAAAATAAGATATTTTTGCTCTTTCTGTGCACTTTTCCAACAATTCTTCTCTCTGCTTGCAGCCTTCGGATAGCTTTCTTTTTGTGTGCAATAATAAAACAGAACACACTTCAGAGTCAAATTTCCTTTAACTTGTGGGTCTGCTCTTATCAAGCCCCCATTACACTGATTCTGGTGTCAGTCCAGTGTGATGACATCAAGTTGGGCAGAGTGTCAACAAAAATGTTTTGAGCATGTAATATAACTGGCTTTTGGGGTTCCACATCTGTGGATTCAACCAACATGGAAGGAAAATAATTTGAAAAAAATGCATCTCTACTGAATGTGTTCAGGCTTTTTTCCTTGCCATTATTTCCTAAGCAATACGGTATATTTACAAAGCATTTAGAGGTAGTATAAATAATCTAGAGAGGGTTTAAAATACACTGGGAGCATGGATAGTTTATATGCAAATACTACACCATTTTGGTATCTTTGAGAGGTCTGGAAACAATCCCCTATGAGACCAAGGGATGACCATACTTTGGACTTTACTTTTTAGCAATGGCAGGTATTTTGACTTATAGGAATTAGTCTTCAGCTTTTCAAAAATGTCCATCCACTTTGGCACACTTATTTTGGTATACTACCTGTTTGTCACGTAGGACCTTTGTATCTGTTCCATAAATTTATCATGTAGGGACTCCTTATCTAAAAACGCCCTGGTTTTAGATACTCTCAAGCACATTGAGAAGGAGAGCTTGAACATAAGTTTAAACTTCATTTTCTCAGGGAAAATGTTTTTCCCTGAGCACTGAGGTAATTTGAACTTAATTTGAATGTGAATTCCAAATAAATTACAGTTTTAGTGCCGTTTAACATATACGCTTCTTTCTGGTAACATATTTTTGAGTTCTAAGTCAGCTTGTTTCCCTCAACATGTCATTCTTTTCACTATATGAGCTTTTGCCCTGACCTATGCATATTATCAGACAACTCAGGTGCAGTCAGTTCATCCTTTCCTTGGCTCCTATGCCCTTGCCAAAGGTCATTGAATAACATTCTGTTTTACCGCAGTCCTTTTCTCTATTCTCATCCTCATCCTCAAAGTGTTTCCAAATTAGAGAAGGACATTCTTCTTGTCCCATATGTTAAAAATGTGATTTAATGGCAGACCAACATTTTTAGGCACATATCTAAGGAAGCTATCCTATTGTTTCCCATTAAGTGCTTCTGCATGTTTTGAGGAAACTAAAACACGACTAAAACCTTTTATTAGGAAAACCTCAATGTTACAAGTCAGCAAATCATACCCTTTGTGGCACAATGTGTGGGAAACATTTAGCAGGTAAGATCTTTTCATTTTCTGTGGTAAGATGTTCATAGACTGAATGAAATTTGCCAAAATATATATTTTTGTTGCCAACCAGGAAGATTAATGAGCAAAGTCTAGTTTTCATTTGGACAAAATATCAGCAATGTTTGGTTTTATGATTTCTTTGGTTTTATTAACATATTCATAAAAATCAAGATTATATGAAACCCTATTTTTCAAGTCAGAGAATTCCTAAGACCCAGGGGGAATGACTTTTTTTTTTTGCTGCCATGATTCAGTCTATCACTTGATACCCTTGTAGAAAAGATCACTGCCAGTAAGACCTAAGGAAATGAGCTCTGCACTGTAAGAGGCCAGCACATCTGTTACCAAAGTTTTCCTCCCTCTGAATCAGGAAATGAAAAATTTTACTCTGTTTTATCAGGCAGTCAAGAGAGTGAATGATGTAATGAGTGTTCATTTGGGCTATATGCCCAAGGGCATTATTTTGACTAAGCATTAGTGTCCTTTTGGGTGGTAAAAAACTTTCAATTATCCTAGAAGTACTTGTTTGTCCCATCTTGGGCTTGTGAGAGCCAGTGTCCTTCCCTTCCCTTTCCTTTATGATGCTCAATCCCCAGTCTGCATGTTGTGCCATATTGGGCCATGGGCTCTATTTCTGTTATTTATCTCCATAACTAGTTGTGTGCTTCCTTCTATCTGTCATTAAAGTAACAGTCTTCTTCCTTCCTTTTTTCCTTTCTCTCTTCCTCCCTGCCTCCCTTTCTTTTCTTTCATTCTCTCCCTCCCTCCCTTACTTCTTTTTCTTCCTTCTTTTTTCTTTTATTTCCCTTCTCTTTCCCTCCTTTCTTTTCTTCCTTTCCTCTCTCCCTTCTTCCCTTCCTTCCTTTCTCCTTTTTTCTCCTTGTTTCTTTCTCCCTTTCTTTTTTGGTGATATCTGGGAGATGCCAGCACTGGCATTATTCTCTTTTCTTTGTCCAAACTCTTAGTAAAGATAGTCTCAATATTCACAATATTAAAATTTAATTAGCACTTTCTTAATATAAGCCCTAATGGTTAATTGACAAAAAGTCAAAGATGAATTGTTAACACTCCAGACTATAACACACTGAAGAGTCACTACTGAATGATTCATTATTGTGAACAGCGAATCATGCTTGCCAACATCAGCAGTCAAGGGGACAAACGATAGTTGACTACGAAAAGTAGATAATTGTACTATATCTATTTGATACAAAACACAGTGTTGCTTCCAGTCTCTAGTTTTTGGAACTGAAACAAAGGTGGCATATGGGATTTATACTTTCTTGCCTTTTAAAATGCCTTATTATTTTTGTGTTAGACATGGCACATTGAGAGACAGGAGCTGAGGTTGATAGGCCTTTAGTGTGCGGTTTTATATTAATCTGACAAGAATTTGGACTGTGCTTAATGTTTGCTGTAGTCCCTGGTACCAGTGGCTTGAAATTCCTCTATGATCTTTGATTTTGTCTCATTGTCTTTGTGATTTCCTAAGAACTACTTATTAATTAGAATCTATGTCTTTCTTGTAGCTCTTTTAGCAGTAAAATACTATTATTATATTGAAGCCATTCTATAAGTTTATTATTATCTTTCAGAGAGCCTGTGTCCCTGGGCTGTGACTTTACTAAATGTTCCTTAGTTTTTCTTTCCCCACCCCTCAATAAGACAGGAAGCCTAGAGGAGGCCAGAGAGGGAGAAATACTCTTCCCCAGATGGGATAAGACTCTGGCAAAGCCTTTTCCCTGAGTGAGCTTAGCAGTGCTCTAGGCTTAACTGACATCAGTGACTCCATCTTGGCTATTGACTTGATGTTGAATTGCAGATGAACTTAGAGATCCATGAAGGAACTATGAAAACCACATTTCTTTGCAAATGTCTTGGTCTAAACAATGCAAGGAAACTGATCCCAATCTTTAAGAACATTCTTAGCTTTACCTTGCCAACTGACAAAAATGTATCATTTTATGAATGATCGAAAACTTCTTTGTTTGATCAACCAATGAAACAAATCGACAAAGAATTTATGTAATCTGAACAAATTCCTATAAATTTAAGCCCTCCTGCCCCGTCTTGGGTGGTACAATCTCTGACTGCTACCCAGATTGCAACTCTTATTCCTAATAAATGATTCATTGGTCTCTGACCTGATGATTTTCTCCTTTTAGAGTTGACATCCTGGAGAGCAGGCTTTTATTATGGAGACTGTCCTAGGTGTATGTCACAATGTTTATTCTTCCTCTCCCCCTGTTAGAGCCACTAGGAAGGAGATTGCTCTAAGCTTTTTACTTTGGTAGGGTTTGTGGAGGTAAATTCACAAAACCATAGCTCTCCCAAGACTCTGGTCCCAGGATTTTCTCGCTTTCAAGCTAGTGCACACATCCTCCAACAATTTGTTAAAATTACTGTTTCAGTGTTCTTGCCAATTTATGACTCCAGAAGCTTCTGCTTCAGGTAAGCAGATCTTAGCTGTGACTTTCTGGATTCATCTATCTCTTCAGATTTTAGAGTGGTGGTTTACCTACCAGTCTCAGTTCTCCAATAGATCAAAAAAAGTTATTTTTTCATTCATCTTTTTCTTGTTGTAAATTAAGGACAGAAATGATGAATTTAAAGTTTTATTCAGGTTAGAGCTAGAAGCAGAAGTCCCCTTACTATGTTTAAATAAAAGTCTATGTTTTCTTCTAAGAGTACTTTTATAACTTGGGACCTTGAGGAAGCAGACAAACATCAGACTTTGAAAGAACATGAACAGCCCTGTAAAGGAGATGATGTAACAAAGGTTGAGTAGGAGAAAGTACTGAAACAGAACAACATTCAGATGGTTATATTCAAATGAACTAAGATTTGTTCTTGTACCCTCAATGAATACCCAACAATAAAAAAAAAATGGACTAAGATTAGAAAAACATATTGACATCTAAGTAAAACTTAGCTATATTCAGAATGAAAATATATCAAGGAATGTTTAGATTTAGATTTCTGGGATTATTTTACAATACTTATGGATGACAAAGCAGAATGCCTGAGTTCTTACATTGCTTCTGTATCAAAAGAGGAGAATAAATATTAGAAGAGATGACAGAAGTCAAAGCATTGTGAATGAGTTATCTTCATCTCGGTGGTTTTGCAATATACACACGTACACATATATTAGCTTTCATCCATGGTTCTTGGCTTTTAACTCTCATGGTCCTTGTTGTAATGCTAGGGCCACCTTAGGCCTCAGGAGCAAGGCTTAGTAAACAGAATCTCTCTCTGACCTACTCCTATCCTTTCACTGTAATCTGATTATAGGTCAAAAGGGTCCTGCCTTATACCCTGAAGGAAGGAATGCTATTCAGAGGGGCCAGGAAGGATCTGAACTCCATGGCCCTGCTGGGTTTGAGCATGTATTTTTTGTCCAATCACATTTTTACATGGTTGTCAATCATGTCTATGCAATGAAGCCTCCATAAAACCCCCAAAAGACAGGGTTTAGAGAGTTTCTGGGTAGTCGAATACGTGGAGGTTCTTGGAGGGTGGTACACCTAGGGAGGGCATAGATGCTTCATGCTTCTTCCCCCTACACCTCAACCTACACATCTCTTTATACATATCCTTTATAATAAATCAGTAAATATATGTGTTTCCCTGAGTTCTCTGAGCCGCTAAAGCAAAACCCAAATAGGGGTCATGGGAAGCCCAACTTGAAGCCGTGTTTTAGGAGTTCCAGAGGTAAAGTTTTGGGGACTGAGCCCATAACCTGTGCTATCTGATGCTATCTCCAGTAGAGTGTTGGAATTGAATTAGAGGACACCAAACTGGTGTCTGTGGCTTGGTGTGTGGGGAAAATACCCCACATTGAGGCACAGAAGTCTTTTTTGTTGGTGATTATTATAGAATGAGAACAGAGGGAAAAACACAGTTTAAGAGTTTTCTCTGAACAATCTCAGATGAATTATATTACAAATAAGGAAAATGTTTACATATAAGATCATAGAGCCATTGACAATAGTTTTTTAAGAACTCAAGGAAGTGATTTTCTCTTCTTTCCTAAAAGCCTTACACTATCATTTAAGACTCCATCATGATTTAAAGGTTAATTCTTTTAAGAAAACATCTCCTGAGATTTGGTAGATTATGTCTTCTTCTCTGAGACATCAAACCAATTTGTGCATACTGTTGTTATGCAATCTATCTCACTCTTATTTTAAGGAACTCTTGGGGTCTTATTAAGCCCTGCTGCATATGACTTAAATGATGAGTAGCTAATCTAGTTGAAGAAAGGGAGAGAAGACAGCATGAGCAAAAAGAGGTGAAAAGAAGACTGATGTATTTGGAGGCAATAAGATCATCTTTGTAAAGATCAGAAACCAGGTGATTGGAAGCTTTGCATGTCATGTTACACAACTTGATTTTCTATGCTGCAGCTAGTGGGTGTCAAAAAAATCTTTTTGGTTTCTCAGAGTGATGTCAGCAGGATGGCTGACCAGAGCCTCTAGCACTTGTTACCATCACAGAGAACAATGAGTCAACAACCAATTATACTTAACTCTTGAACAACATGGGTATAAATTGTGTGAGTACACTTACACGTGGATTTTTTCAACCAAATGTAGATTGAAAATACAGTATTCAAGGAATGTGAAACCTGTGTATACAGAGGCCCTACTTTTTGTATATGTGAGTTCTACATATGCAAACTTGATGCATTGATTTTGATATATAATGGGGTCCTGGAATCAATCCCCCATGTATACTGAGGGACGACTGTATGTTTTAACACAGATAACTGAATGAGAGCACTAAGGTGTATAATAGAAGTAATAGAAACCCTAGTGTGCAGAGACAGTAGGAATGGCAACGTAGAAAATAGAAACACTGGACCACCCTATCTTTCAACTGGGATCATCTGGGAACTTGTCCCCATGGTAAGGAGATAAGCACAGGGTTCCCAGCAACCCCCATCAACTCCTTTGACACCTACTAACTTTACCAGTGTGGTTCTTTGCTGTCCTCACAGACATTAAGCCTACTGAAAGAGCTACCTGGGGTCCACATAGCTGTGATCCCTCCATAATAGGATCCAACATTTTGCCCTGCCCTCTGTGGCCTATGTTATTACTAAACTATGTCATCTTGGAATTGGAACTATGACTTGAGTATGTTCTGTTGCAGGGGTGAGTAGACACAGCTCCCCTTCATTCTTGAGGCTATGCTGCTGCTGAAACACCCCAGACCAGTGGCCTGACATCCCCCAAGCTGAGGTGTGAGTAGCTGTTACAGCCTTCCTTCCCGTAACCCCTTGAACTGGAGCTAAAGCTATTATGTCTACTGGGAAAAAAACACCTTGGCTGCTCAGAATATTCACACCTCCCTGATGCCTAAATTTAAGCAGCTTACCAGTGCACTGGCCTCCCAGAGTGGTCACACACCCCAGTACTTAAGCTGAAATGGTGCCCTTCATCCCAAGGAAATAGTGCATGAGTTGCTCAGAGTAGTCACACCCCGTTGGCCTGAGCTAAAGCAGCATATTTCCCCTTTGGGAATTGGTGCCCTGGATGAGCTGAGAACCTGCACATCCCAGGTCTGAGCTGACATAGTACTCTGTGTCCCAGGGAAACACAACACTGGCTGAGCTGAAATACTTCACTTCACATGTCAAACAACTCTATGACCCTACTTCCCTGGAGCTGGACTAACCCTTTAAAATCTGAGCTGCTGAGTTAGTGCTCTCCCTGGAGAGTGAAGTCATCATTGTTCTATTCATTTGCAGGGTCCAAATAATAGTTACATTTTGCTGTTCTGGGGTATTTGCTGCTGTTGCACCTGGCCTTAGAGGGTCTAGGATACTGCTAAAATATGGCATTTCAAGGTATAGAGTTACTTCTGTGAGAAGTTCCTCATCTCCTGGGACCCTAGTTGCCACTGAACTCTATTGCCTTAGGTTCTCAATTGCAGCTGCGCCCTGTTCCCTGTGCCCAAACCTCCAAAACCACTCTTCTTCCTTGGAGTTAGGCTAGTACTATCCTGCCTCCAGGGGTAGAATCATAGCTACAATCTGGCCCTTGAGTTCAAGCAACTAAGTGTTGTCTTAAAGTAATAGATCTTGGCTCTGTGGGCAGCCTACATTTGAGAAAACCTGTACTTCAAGATCCAGATGCCATAATAGGTTCATGAGAACCTGAGCCATGAACTATGGGTCCACAACCTCTCAACCACTTGCCCTTGGAACACAGCACTGCTTCAGCTAGTTGTAGGCCATGTCAAACCTGACAACAAGAGGGATCTCCAAAGTTAAGTCTACCTATTGTGGGGAAAATGAAAATAAAAGGACGCCTAAAGCCCCAACACTGAAGACATCATAAACCTATGTTGCCGCTGCTATTACCACAAACTTATACAGGTTAGGCCATTGAGGTATGCACAGTTATTGCTGTTATTGACTGAAAAAAACTACATGGAGACTATACTACTGCCCCTATACAGAAATAGAGCCACCACATCCTTACCACTGGCACACAAAAACTCAACTGCAAGTGAAAGTCTTTCTCTGCAAAAGGCACTCTGGAAAGTTTGGAAGAGGCAGTTGTTACACCAGAAGAAAAGACTTCAATGCAGGGAAAAAAGAACATACACACACATACACACACACACATACACACACACAAAAAAACATGTAAATATGACACCACCAAAGGACAATAACTCTCTGTCTGGTAACAGACACTAATAAAAAGGAAATCAATAAATTGCTGGAAATGGAATTCAAAATAATAATCTTAAAGAAACTCAATTAAAAAAAAAACAGAGAGATGATTCAATGAAATCAGAGAACCAAGAAATTCAACAAAGAGGTAAAAATTATAAAACAAAACCAAAAAGGCATCTCACAGATGAATAATAATTCAGTAAATGAAATAAAAAAAGAGATTGAAAGTTTTAATAACAGACTTGATCAAGCAGAAGAATTTCTGAACTCGAAGATAGGTTGTTTGAAATATCCAGTTAGAGAAAATAAAAGAAATAAGAATGAAAAAGACTAAAGAAAACCTATAAGATTTATAGAACACCATTTAGAAAAAAAATTCATTTTTATTTATGTATTTACTTTTTTTAGAGACAGGTCACATTCTGTTGCTCAGAATGCCACTGAACTCTATTGCTTTAGTGGTAATAGAGGCTCTCATAGAGGCAGTGGTGTAATCACAGTTCACTGCAACTTCAAACTCCTGGGCTCAAGCAATTCTCCCAACCTAGCCTTCCCAGTAGTTAGGACCAAGCATGCACCACCACTACATCCAGCTAATTTTAAACTTTTTTGTAAAACCAAAGTCTTGCTTTGTTATCCAGGCTAGTCCCAAACTTCTGGCTTCAAGCAATAGTCTCACCTCAGACTCCCAAAACACTAGGACTATAGACATGAACCACTCTGCCTGGCCAACAAATACTTATACTATAGGAGTTCTAGAAGGAGAAGAGTAGGGGGAAAGTATAGAATACCTATCTAATGAAATACCTATAATAACAAAAAACTTCCCAAGTCTGGGGAGAAATATGAACATCTATACCCAGGAAGCTCAAAGGTTCCCAAATAGATTCAACCAAAAATATCCTCCCCGAGGCATATTATAGTCAAATTGTCAAAGCAAAGCTAAGGACATAATTCTAAAAACAGTAAAAGAGAAGTGTCAAGTCAAATATAAAGAAATACTCATTTTAATAACAGCAGATTTCTCTACAGAAACCTTACAGACAAGCAAAGAATGGGATGATATAATTGAAGTGCTCAAAGGAAAAACAATTTTCCAGCTCTAAATACTATACCTATAAAGCTGGCTTTCAGAAATGAGAAATTCACAGATAAGCAAAAACTGAGGGAATTTATCACCAGTAGACTGGCCTTATAAGGAAATCCTATATTTGGAAGCAAAAACATGATAATTACTATTACAATAACACAGAGAAGTATAAAATGTACTGGTACAACAGAAACATAAAGCATAAAGAGAAAAGAATCACAACTTACTGCTACAGAAAACCATTATACTGTAATGATAAACAACAAGAAAGGAAGAAGGATATACAAAATAACCAGAAAATAATTAATAAAATGATAGCTATACATGCATATGTCCTCACCTATCAAAAATAACCTGCCTGTAAGTGAATTAAATTCCTCAGACTGAATGAATAAAAAAAAAGTGACCTACCTATATGCTGCCTACAAGAAACTTACTTTATTGTAAAAACACATATAATTGAAAGTGAATGGATAGGAAAAATAGTCCACACAAACAGAAACTAAAAGTGAGCTGAAGTAGCTATAATTATATCAAATAAACAGATTTTTAACTCTGTCTAGAAAGAGACAAAGAAGTATGATAAAGGGATCAGTTCAGCAAGAAGATAAAACAATTGTAAATATATCTGCCCCTACCACTGGAGCACCTAGATATTATAAAGCAAATATTATTGGACTAAAGGAAGATACAAACTTTAACACAATAATGGTTGGGGACTTTAATACCCCTCTCTCAACATTGGACAAATTATCTAGACATAAAATCAAAAAAGAAACATTGGACTTAAACTATATTTTAGACCAAATGAACCTAACATTTACAGACTATCTCATTCAACAGCTGCATAATACACATTATTTTTATCTGTACATAGTAGGCAGACTACATGTTATGCCACAAAACAATCTTTAACAAATCTAAAAGTATTGAAATCATATGAAGTACCTTTTCTGACCACAATGGAACAAAACCAGAAATCAACAACAAGAGGAACTTTCAAAATTGTATAAATACATGGAAATTTAGCAACATGCTTCTAAATAACCCATAATTTAATAAAGAAATTCAGAAGGAAATTTTAAAAAACTTTCTAAAACAAATGTAAATAGAAATACAATATACCAAAACCTGTGGGATACAGTGAAAACATTATTAAGATGGAAGTTTATAGCAATAAATGGCAACATTAAAAAAGTAGAAAGACTTCAAATAAACAACCTAAGGATCTATCTCAAGGAACTAGAAAAGCAAAAGCAAACCGAGTCTAAAATTAGTAGAAGAAAAGAAAAAATAAAGTTTAGAGTAGAAATAAATGAAACTGAGACTAAAAAAATACAAAGAAGAAATATGAAACAAAAAGTTGGTTTTTGAAAAGATAAAATTGACAAACCATTAGCTAGATTAACCAAGAAAAAAGAAAAAAGGCCCAATAAACAAAATCAGAAATGAAAAAGAAAACATTACAACTGATACTACAGAAATACAAGGGATCACTAGAGATAGTTGCATAAACTAATTTTCCTAATTTGATCATTATGCATTGTATATATGTGTCAAAATTTCACACTGTACCCCATAATTAAGTATAATTATTGTGTCAGCTAAAAATAATAAAAACAAAAAATTTAAAGAAAAAGGTCGTTACTGAAAGAAAAATTGTCCAAGGAAGTTATTCAAGATGAAATTGGGTTAGATGAATTAGATGATAACTGCTTGGGATTCCACCATTTCTTGTGATAGCCCTCAAAGTGGTAAGTTGCAAAGTGTGAGTCTGCAGATCACCAATATCAGAATTATCTGAGGTGCCTCATAAAAATGCAAATTTAAAGCTAAGGTCTTCATAAACTCCTTGGGTAATTCTTGTGTCCACTAAAATTGAGCCTGGATCCTCTAGTGAGTAGAAGATAAGATTAGGGTACTATTTTTTTCTTTTTTGAGACAGAGTCTTACTCTGTCACCCTGGGTAGAGTTCTGTGTGGCATTATAGCTCACAGCAACCTCAAACTCTTGGTCTCAAGTAATTCTCTTGCCTCAGCCTTCCAAGTAGTTAGGACCACAGGTGCCTGCCACAACGCCTGGCTAGTTTTTCTATTTTTAATAGAGCTCAAGCAATCTACCTGCCTCGCTCTCTCAGAATGCTAGGATAACAGGCATGAGCCACCACGCCTGGCCCAGACTACAGTACTATTTTTTTTTTCTGGAGACAGAGTCTTACTATGTCACATTCAGTAGAGTGCCATGGCGTCACAGCCCACAGCAACCTCCAACTCTTGGGCTTAAGTGATTCTCTTGCCTCAGCCTCCCAAGTAGCTGGGACTACAGGCGCCCACCACAATGCCCAGCTATTTTTTAGTTGCAGTTGTAATTGTTGTTTGGCAGGCCTGGGCTGGGTTCGAACCTGCTAAGCTACGGGCACTGAGCCAGACGAGGGTACTTTCAAGGTCTCTCTTTGCTATAGTATTTGATGAAATGAGAATGAAAAGATTGAACAATTAGATAATCTCTATTTTTACTGATTAAAACTACAAGAATGCAAATAGACATATAATGAATATCTACTAGTTTCCCCTATGTATTTCTAGAGCTAGAGATAAAAATAACATATCATAGGTGACCACTCATTACTATTTTCCCAATTTACTCACCCAAACCTTGATCAGGCAAGTGTCTTCTGAAATAATCAACTAAATACTCATCTGGGTCATTTGGCCTTTTATCTATAAAGAATAGTAAAAGATCATAGCACCATGAAAATAATTCGTTGACTCATTTATATTTTGTGTTTTTCACTTTTTTTCAAATGAAGAAGTTCTACTAAGTAACATACCATAAGCAGTAGGTTAATTCAATGAAATTAATACAAGCAGTATTCAAATCTCACAAATTTTTGGTGCATAACAAAAATGTCCATAACTTTTGGGCCAGCAATTCCTATTCTAGGAATTTATTATAATAAAATTATTAAAGGCTGGTGCCTGTGGCTCAAGGAGTAGGGCGCCGGCCCCATATAACAGAGGTGGTGGGTTCAAACCCAGCCCTGGCCAAAAACTACAAAAAAAAAAAAAAAAAAACCCACGAAAATTATTAAGAATGCAGACAGATAGCAAGTTATAAGGTTTTCACTGTTATTTACAATAAAAAAATTAGAACAAAAAAAGTTTAGCAATGTGAATCTAATAGATTCACTAAAAGAATGGAATACTTTGCTGCCATTTATTCACATGCAAAGAGGTTTATAATATACTGTAATTTAAAAAAGCTTTTTAAAAGTAGTTTACAAAATAACATGAAGATTATACGATATATAATATAGAGTGTATGTAAATAGACATACGAATAGGTCCAAAATATATATTCTGAAATGTGATTTTTTACTTTCTTTTGTTAATCATTATTTCTAATTTTTGACCTTAAATTTTGAACAAAAGAATATATAAAAGTTACATATAAAAAGCAAGTGAATTGCTTGAGTGATCACAATCAGAAAGTATTGTTAATTTGTTTTTTGAGGCTATAGTCTCCCTCTGTCACCCTGGGTGACATGGCAATACAGCTTGCAGCAACCTCAAATTCTTGGGCTCAAGCAATCCTCTTGTCTCAGCCTCCTGAGTGCTGGGGAGTGTAATGCACCACACAAATCCTTTTCCCTTCCTCCTCCTCCTCTCCTTCTAAGACAAAGATACAAAGGATCTGGCTAATCCCACCCCCCAGAAGTTCCCTAACCTGACAGGCAACCTGTGGAATATCCCACCCCCACAGGCCTCCACTGTTTTCTTTCACTGAGTAGCTGGGGCAACAGAAGGCCACCACAACACCTAGCTAGTTTTCTATTTTTAGTAGAGGCAGGGTCTTGCTGTTGCTTAGGCTGGTCTGGAACTCCTGAGATTAGGTGATCCACCTGCCTTGGAGTCCCAGAGTGCTAAGAATACAGGTGTCCCACCTGGCCAAGAATAGTTAATTTAAGGCTTAAGTATATTAACCATCATAATTATAATGCTATTCTTCTCTGTCCTTGGTGTGGTTCTTACCTCCATTTTTATTTTTAATTATTATGCTATATCATAAATCAAATGGATATATAGATGTTTTTATATATATATATATATTTAAATTAGGCTACATCTAATCCTTTTGGGAAGCAAGTGTAGTATAAACATATAATAAATTAATACATTATATATGAAATTAATTATTTTAGACAAAATACTGCTTAAATTAGATGATTTTTTTCAAAGAACCTCAACTAAAGATAAGGTGATAGAAATCAAAGAAAATATACTGCAGATGCTAGAGAGTCAAAGATTCACATCAGCTTAGTAAGTTGCAATAAAAGCTAATAAATAGTCTATAACCTAATTTCTGGACTTATCCTCCAATTATAAAAGGAAAGGAAGAAGATAGTTTTCAAAATTTAAATCCCTGTACTCTGGGGAACAACCTTTCAAAACCCCGGGGGATATTCCTCAAATACATAGACCTGTAATTGGCCACTTTTTCTGTGCCCCTTGGAAACCCTAAACTGATTACTGGCACTGCAGCTATAACACTGTGCTTAACTTGTTCACATGTTTTCTTTTCTGATTAAGAGATGAGCTCCTGCATGGAAGAAATGGTGGCATTTGTATATGATATACGTCTTTAATATTCCTAGTACCAAGGACAGTGGCAACTCAAGGTTATGGTACCAAAAAAAAGAAAAGTTTGCTGAGTAAACAAATTAATTGCTTATGAGAAGGCAAAAGCAGAACATTACCTTTCACATCAGAAATGGATTCTTTCTGTTTCTGCAGTAAAATTCCTCTATCATACACCTAATGGAACACAGAATCAGAAATAAAACAGTACTATGTTATCAACTCAAACGCAAGGTTTATTTCCTATATTTACGGTATGGTGGGTTCTCAACAAACAGTTCTCATTTTATTCAAATGCTTAAGGATGATTGATTTGATCCAGGGATAAATCGTTTGGATCCTGACAGCTAAGGATAGTATTTTCATTGTCCTTCATTTGTGTTTAACAAGTCTATTTCCTAACTAGAAAATTCTGTTGAACTCTGGGTTCTTCCTCTCACCACCTCTTCCAGGGCTTCTTATTTACTTATTTGTTTAGTGACTGGTTGGATTTTTTTAGTGACGCCCATTTCCCATCTGCATTGCTAAGCCCCTGATGCTGGTCCGCTCAGGATGCGGACCTGGGTTTGTCCACAGACATCCTGGGAGAGAGTGGTCTGGGCAGAGCTCTTTGTCTCTTTCCTAGACCTTACCCACTATTAAAGGCCACTAATTTCTGGATGATGGCTCTAGCATCTTCAGTAATGCCCTGGGGCATAACTTGCCATTTAGGCTAATCAAATTCAGACTCCTTTGAAAGGGTAGCTCAGAAGATCAATGTTTAAGATTTATTCTAATTCCAGTAGGGCTCCTCCAAGCTCTTTCCCCAGTTCTCTCCTGCAAACTAGCCACTCACTATACGTTTAGTGTAGTCCTCCAGTGAATCCACCAACTACCTTCCAATTACGTATTTTGACATACTTGCACTGGTTTTGAGAATGCCCTTGAGCTTAAACTTCTCCATGCTCTATTGCAAATGAAATCAGTTCTTCTGGGTAGAGATTAGGAGCTGTCTGTTTTATTGCCTGTTTTTTCCCTCAAGGCATAATTTTCAAACCCTGGTTCTGGAGCTGGGGTTAGGGACAGTGGCACTCATCTCTCTGAGTGATACACCCTTCAGGAGCTAAGCTGTAGGTAGAAGCAGATGAAGGTCTTCTCCACTTTCCTTTCCCAGGGGTGGAATCACCATTTTATAAGCCAAGGCAAGTGTGATCAGAACCCAATTATTCTCAGTGGTGCAGCCAGGGTAGACCCTCCATCCCATGAATGGGGTCTGGGTAGATAAAGGAGCTCCCATCTGTCTGTTCTCATGTTCTCACCTAGAACTTAGCCTCAACAACAGACAGATGTATAAGGCAGCACAAAAAAAAAAAAAAGAAAAGATGGTTGGTCTTGAGAGTGAAATGACAGAAAAATTATTAACGTACAGCTTTTTCATTAAGGGCTAAAAATCAATTGCTCTCTCTAATCTCTGCCTTGTCCTTTAAAATCTGTTTATAGCCTCAAAGGTCCCCGGATTATTGTTGCTGAGTGAACAATGCATGGGGCCTCAGGATCAGAAACACCTGTGAAGTGTCTGGACCTGGAGAAAAGCTGCTTATCATCCAGCTGCTAAGAAGACGGAGGAGCTTGTAGACTTTTTTGTCTTTGTCCCCCTAAATTTAGCTGTGTCTTGACCTCAGTGTTGGCATTTTTTCTTTTTTCTTTAGGATGCCACACCATCTCCCTGTTCTCTTTCCTCTCTTTCTTTCCTTCATTCCCTCTCTCTTGCTAAGAAGATGAAATTAACTTTATACTATTATATCCTAATCTTAATCTGGAGAAAATATTTTCTCAACCTGTGCTGTGAACACCTGCTGAGCTTTCTATCCCAAGAAGAATTACTGATTGATTTCTTGCCTCTCCTGGGAAGATAGCCCTCTGAAAGCTGTGGGGAGTGGGAACCCTATTTTCCTGGCTGTGCTGATCTGAAGAGTAGTTTCTGTTCTCCTGAGGTGGGAGGTGAGGAGGGAACAGCAGTTTTGATACCAAATACCACCACTATCTTTAGTGAATTTTAGCAGATTTTCTAGAAAAGCTTTTTTCTCACTTCCTACATACCCTTAAGCACCAGCTCTAGAGACTTTCAGTGTTTTTTCTTTCCCTTAAATAATTTTCTCCAGTTTAGCTGGCGAATGCCTTTGTAGTGCTCTTCATGTTGTTGTGGTAGAAGTCCATCTCCTAGTACCACCTATTTTTATACTCATATTCTCATTTAATTTTACTTCATTTTAATATACTTCTGCTTGCTACCCTGGATGCATCTTGTTAGCTTCTTCAAATACTTTTTAGAAGATGATAGGTATAAATGAAATTTAAATATGTCACCTTAATAAGATGCATTTCTCATCTGTCAAGGATCTTTTGTGGGTTTTCTTTCCTTTTTCTTCTTCTTTTTTTTTTTTTTGAGACAGAGTCTTACTCTATTGCCCTGGGGTTGAGTGCTGTGGCATTGTATAGCTCACTGTTGGGCTAAAGTGATCCTCTTGTCTCAGCCT
>CAUYQV010172145.1:0-23384 GCA_963574575.1 Galagoides demidoff | reverse complement strand
TGAGACGGAGCCTCAAGCTGTCCCCCTGGGTAGAGTGCCATGGCATCACAGCTCATAGCAACCTCTAACTCCTGGGCTCAAGTGAGTCTCCTGCCTCCGCCTCCCAAGTAGCTGGGACCACAGGTGCCCGCCACAACACCCTGCCATTTTTTGGTTGCAGCCATCATTGTTGTTTGGCGGGCCTGGGTTGGGGATTCGAACCCGCCACCTTAGGTGTATGTGGCTGGCACCTTAGCCGATTGAGCCACAGGCGCTGAGCCTGTATTGTTTATTGTAACTAGGCTGCCCTATATTTACCTTAAGGCTAATGTACAACATAAAACCATAAAAGTCAAAGCGCTCTTTTTTTCCCTACCAAATTTGTCTATAAAAAGTTTGAAGAGCAAGTAGAAAGTAGGATTTTAAAAAGGTGTGTGTGTCCCATCATTCAAAACTTCAAATATAATTTTCCACTAGAGGGAACTGTGCCGGATGACACTGTCTCTGGCCTTAGGCTCTTGTCTTTGCACAAGACTATCTATCATTCTCTTCAGAGCAATTAGGCTTTTACTTGTATTCTACAGTTCATGTTCTCACTCATCACTTCAATGAAACAGGAAAAAAAGCAATGTGTTTTGTTTTTAATCCATCATTGAATGATTACCTCATAGTTGTCCTCTGGGGCCCCCAACACTGTGGTACTCTTTATGGTCAGATGCTAAAGGTTTTGTGTGTTTTAGCTTTATATTCTACAGCAGAATTATAATTAAGCAATATGGCCAGTGGAGGACTCATCAGGCTTTGGAAGGTTTAGAGATGTATACTTTTAAGATCCTTTTTAAAGAAAAATATACAAAGTTACAATGTCACGATTAGGTGTAACATTAGAAGAGTCTTGAAGCTTAGGTGTTATTACCTTTCTGGTAAATCTAATTCTGAGACTGTTGTTCTATAACAAAATGTTTTATCTGGAAGACTTGGCTAGATTTGAGGCCCTATTTTCTTATTATTATCTGTTTGAATTTAACCATCTGGCCGCAGTTGTTGGAGTAATTTAATGAAAATTGTATGTGAAAATGCCTGACAAATAAGAGGTACTCAGTAGATGTTAGTTGTGTCTAAATAAAATGTATTTCTTACTTTTCCCATTTATAAAGAAAATATAACTACTTTAAATATAAGTACTGTAATTCATACACAAATTTAATATAGGATAATTTGACAGTTTTCATATATCTTTTGTTATATTTTTATTAAAATAGTTTTTCAAATATCAGTATTACTATGAAATGAAGTAACACAGTAAGAGCCATAGTACATGTGTCAGTGTAGGAGACTAAGAGACAGGCTGAGACCAGATACAAGGGATTGAGGATTAGGCACAGGTGTATTTCTGCACCCTTGAAATGATCACAAAAATTCCAAGACAACCATTTAAAATATAAAAATGGGAGGGGTGGAGACAAGATGTCCAGCTGGAGCCAGCTTTCCATGGAGGCTCCTGTCTAGAAAGAGAGTTAAAGGACAAAAGTTTAGCAAGTAAACCGATAGTTTGGAGCTTAGCCAAGAGAGAAGGTTGAAGAATGCACATCAACCCTTGCTGAGGTGAACTGTGACCCCCAAGGATACAAACAAAAGGTACAAAATCTATTACCAAGTGGATGGGAGTCCCCTCCCCCATGAGAACAGCTTGCAGTATATTTTCTACAAACAAGTGAGCAGAGTATAAACATCCTCCCATTTTATCCCACAGGAGAGACCCTCTAAAAACTGGACCTCCTTCCTTTACTAGGGTGCTATGGCATGCTCCTGCCAGGCATAAAACTGTAAAGAACTGTATTTATTCTCTACCTGCAATTCTGAACTCCCAGCACTCCCCTCCACTCTCACCCTGAGATCTGGAAGCTTGTCCCCATGAAGTCCAGATTCTTGGGCATTTTCTGAAGAGGTGTGGACAGGGCATGGGCTGTTGCAGGTCTCTACAGCATGAGGGTAAGGGGAAAATGGTGGACTGAAGGAACCATATGGGAAAGGGAGAGGTAATGCCCACTCACCACCTACGCCACACCCAGGTACAGAGCAGCAGTGGCAGCAGCGGGAACAATAGGGCTCACATCTCTGGGGATATTTTGGAAGGACATCGCTGGTGGAATAGATCTTGGATGGTGACTTAGGCCCTGTGAGCAAAGGGTATCCTTCAGGCATTACTGGTCTGGGTGGAGCATGGCTGGATGGAGAATTGAAGAAGAATTGAAGACAGCCTGCACAGAGATGGCATACTCCCAGGGTGGGGCGGAGTTAGTATGGCTTTAGTAAGCCTAAGAAACACGCAGCCCTCAGGATCATAGCTGAGACAAAGGCAGGCAGGCTGAGGCTGGAACTCTGAGCCAAGTGTGAGCTATAACCACACCCACCCCAACACAGACTGCAGGGGAAACAAAAACACCAGCTCCAGGCAGCAGCAAAGACTGGGGTTGAGTCGCAGTTTCTGTGAACTCAAACAGAGCCTGGTCCACAGGGGGAGATAGCCAGGACAAAATCTCAAATTCTGTGCAAATATGTGTCAGCAACGTCAATCAGGGGCAGGGCTGGAGCTGAGTGAACCAACCCAGCTTCCCTTAACCACCCAAGATTGTCAGGCCTTAGCTTCCCCTGCTGGATGGTGGCAGAGTGCAGAGGCCTGGCTAGGGAGACATAGGATCTCTCTGTGACTCAGGCAGGCTCAAATCCCTGGAGCATCTGCTCATTGGAGGGAACTGGATCATATCCCTGCGGGGTTACCAGTGATTGGGTGTGACAGAGGTGCAAGGTAGGGAAGGAGGCATCAACCTTCCCAGACTAATTCATTTGCTGGGAGAGGGGTCCTTCTGACTCAATGGAGTATCAGAATGAGTCATACTGGAGCTGCAAACAGACCCCTGCTATCTTATTGTCAGAGACTTTTTGAATTCCCTCACTTGAGACCTTACTGGGACTATTGATTTGGATTTCTTAGACAGGACCAATCACCTGAGGACTATCCCAAGTGGTACCCTGGGTGTGTGGTTGTGGGAAGGTTTGATTTTCCTTTTCCACTTATTGCATGTGGGGGACAGGGTGACTTAATTGCTGGTATTTCTTTACAGCTAAAACTTCAACCAAGAGTAACTAATTCACTAGGGTAGGACAGAGAACAGCTGAAAACAAGACAGAGCCACTTAGCCCTACCACACCAAGTAACTCCCCAGTGTCTCAGGCCATAGCACTGTTTGGGTCCTTTGCAAAGCTCTAGGGGAAAAGGTACAGACACTAGTCACAGCTATTGGGCAAAGGGCTGGTTCATCAGTACTCCAGGAGTACCCCCAACCCAACTTCACCTTATCTGCTCATCTAGCCAAATGGTGTAAAATAATCATGGGGCAGAATTAATGGAAAAATTTCGGTAACATGAATAACCAGAGTAAATCAATTCCCCTAAGGAACGATATAGCAGACACAACTGAAGATCCCATTCATAGACAAATGGCTGAAATGTCAGAAATCGAAATCAGAGTTTGGATAGCAAATAAGATTAATACAACGGAGGTAAAGTTGGAATTAGAAATTCAAGGAGCAATTCAAAAGTTGTCTCAAGAATTCAATGAATTCAAAGACAAAATCACCAAAGATTTTGACACATTGAGACAAGAATTTGTAGCCCTCAAAGATCTGAGAAACACAGTAGAAACCCTCAGTAACAGAATGGAGCAAGCAGAAGAAAGGATTTCTGACATTGAAGACACAGCTTTTGAATGCTCCCAAGTGCTCAAAGAGAAAGAGCAATAGAGAGTAAAAATGGTTCATTCTCTCAGAAAGATGTGAGATAATTCAAAGAAAACTAATATTCACCTTATAGGAATTCTTGAAGGTGATGAAGTTGCTTTGCAAAGCACAGAGGTTCTTCTTCATGAGATTATGAAGGAGAACATTCCAGACATGCCAAGAGATTCTGAAATTCAGGTAGCAGACAGTTTCAGAACCCTAGCATGACTCAACCCAAATAAGACAACCCTCAGACTCATCGTAATTAACTTTACTAAAGTTACTATAAAGGAGAAAATTTTGGAAGCAGCCAGATATAAGAAAACCATAACCTACAAGGGGAAGAATATTAGAATGACTGCAGATCTCTCTGCTGAAACTTTTCAAGCTAAAAGAGGGTGGTCATCGACTTTTAATCTCCTAATACAAAATAACTTTCAATCCAGGATTCTGTATCCAGCTAACCTGAGTTTCATTTATGATGGAGAAATTAAATAATTTAATGACATTCACACATTGAAGAAATTTGCTATAACTAAACCAGCTCTCCAGGATATTCTCAGACCTATCCTCCATAATGACCAGTGCAATCCTCCACCACAAAAGTAAAGTCACTTAGAAACTTTTGATTAAATTCCAACTGCCACAGTGGCAAAAGGATTAAAAATGTCCACTGGACTTTCAAAAAACTTGATACCCAAAATTCTACAAGGCTTATCAATATTCTTAATTAATGTGAATGGCTTAAATTGTCCTCTAAAGAGGAACAGGCTGGCTAATTGGATACAAAAACTTAGGCCAGATATCTGATGCATACAAGAATCTCATCTGCCTTAAAAGATAAATATAGACTCAGTGTAAACGGATGGTTATCTATATTTCAGGCATATGGAAATCAGAAAAATGCAGGTGTTGCAATTTTATTTGCAGATACAATAGGCTTTAAACCAACAAAAGTAAGGAAAGATAAGGATGGTCACTTCATATTTGTTAAGGGTAACACTCAATATGATGAGATTTTAATTATTAACATTTATGTACCCAACCAGAATGTGCCTCAATAAGAGAGATTCTAACAGGCACGAGCAACCTGATTTCCTCCATCTCAGTAATAGTTGGAGATTTTACCACTCTTTTGGCAGTGTTGGATAGATCCTCCAATAAGAAGCCAAGCAAGGAAATTTTGGATTTAAACTTAACCATTCAACATTTGGATTTAACAGATATCTATAGAAAATTTCATCCTAAGAAAACTGAATACACATTCTTCTCATCAGCCCGTGGAACATACTTCAAAATTGATCACATCTTAGGTCACAAGTCTAACCTCAGCAAATTTAAGAGAATAGAAATTATTCCTTACATCTTCTTGGACCATCATGTAAGAGCAGGAATCTGCATACTCATACAAAAATGTGGAAGGTAAATAACCTTATGTTGAATGATAGTCAAGATTAGGAAGGAAATTACCAAATTTTTGAAAGAAAATGATAATGAAGACATGAATTATCAGAACCTCTGAGATACTGCAGAGGAAAATTTATAGCACTGCAAGCCTTTCTCAAGAGAACAGAAAGAGAGGATGTTAACAACTGAATGGGACATTTCAAGCTACTGGAAAAGGAAGAAAATTCCAATCCCAAACCCAGCAGAAGAGAAGGGATAAATAATATTAGAGTAGAATTAAATGAAATTGAAAACAAGAGAATTATACAACAGATCAATAAGTCAAAAAGTTGTTTTTTTGAAGAGGTCAATAAAATAGATAAACCTTTGGCTAACCTAACCAGGAAAAAAAGAGTAAAATCTCTAATTTCATCAATCAGAAATGGTAATGATGAAATAACAACAGACTCCTCAGAAATTCAAAAAATCTTTGATGAATATTATAAGAAATATTATAAGAAAAAATTAAAAATATTACAAGAAACAAGAAATATGAAAATCTAAAGGAAATTGACCAATATTTGGAAGCATGCCACCTTCCAAGACTTAGCCAGAATCAAATGGCAATGTTGAACAGAACTATATCAAGTTTTGAAATAGCATCAACTATACAAAAATTCCCTAAAAAGAAAAGCCCAGGACCAAATGGCTTCACATCAGAGTTCTACCAAATCTTTAAAGAGGAACTCAACCTTCTAGAAAATATAGAAAAAGAAGGAATATTACCCAATATGTTCTATGAAGCAAACATCACCTTGATCCCCAAACCAGGAAAAGACCCAACAGGAAAAGAAAATTATAGACCAATATCACTAATGAATATTGATGTGAAAATATTCACTAAGATCTTAACAAACAAAATCCAGCAACATGTCAAACAAATTATACACCATGACCAAGTGGGTATTATCCCAGAGTCTGAAGACTGGTTCAATATATGTAAATCTATAAATATAATTCATCACACAAACAAATTAAAAAACAAAGACCATATGATTCTCTCAATTGATGCAGAAAAAGCTTTTGATAATATGTAGCATCCATTCATGATCAGAACACTTAAGAAAATTGGTATAGAAGAGACATTTCTTAAACTGATAGACACTATCTACAGCAAACCTACAGACAATATTGTGTTGAATGGAGTTAAATTGAATCATTTCCACTCAGATCAGGAACCAGGCAAGGTTGCCCATTGTCTCCACTGCTTTTTAACATTTCATATACCTACAGACATATGAAAAAATGCTCATCCTTAATCATCAGAGAAATGCAAATCAAAACTACTTTGAGATATCATCTAACTCCAGTTAGGTTAGCCTATTTCAGAGAATCCCAAAATCAGAGATGCTGGTGCGGATGTGGAGAAAAGGGAACACTTCTAGATTGCTAGTGGGAATGCAAACTAATATGCTCCTTTCGGAAAGATATTTGGAGAACACTTAGAGATCTAAAAGAAGACCTGGTTGCATAGTATTCCATGGTGTACATATACCATAATTTGTTAATCCATTCATGGGTCGATGGGCACTTAGGCTGTTTCCATGTGTTGGCTATTATGAACTGGACTGCAATAAGCATTCTGGTGCAAATGTCTTTGTTGTAAAATAATTTTTGATCATCTGGGTATATACCTAGTAGAGGAATTACAGGATCGAATGGTAGTTCTACTTTTAGTTCCTTGAGTGTTCTCCAAACTTCTTTCCAAAAAGGCCATATTAGCTTGCATTCCCACCAGCAGTGTAGAAATGTTTCCTTTTCTTCACATCCACGCCAACATCTTTAGTTTAGGGATTTTGTGATGTGGGCTAATCTTACTGGAGTTAGATGATATCCCAAAGTGGTTTTGATTTGCAAAATTATGCTATATGTACATCATGGAATACTATGCAGCCATAAAAAAGACAGAGACTTCACATCTTTTATGTTTACCTGGATGGAGCTGGAACATATTCTTCTTAGTAAAGTATCCCAAGAATGTAAAAAAAAAAAAAAAAATCCAATGTACTTGATACTACTATGAAATCAATATATAACCACTTACACAATCATATGAATGGCAAAACACACTATAATCCATGAAGTAGAAGGGAAGAGAAGAGAGAGAGGAGGGGAGAAGGGAGATGGGAGAAGGGAGGATATTCTGGGGGAACCTCACCTAATGTGGATGATGCAATAGTACATTTCAAAACTATTAAGAAATGAGTATAATTCTGATGGATGTGTTATTTGGTTCAATGTAAACATTTCACATTGTATATCAAAGCAGTACCTTGAATCCCATAAATGCATCAATGTACAAAGTTATGATTTAATAAAAAATAATTAATTATAAAAATAAAAAAATGAAAAAAATAAAAACAGACCTACCATTCTATCCTACAATTCCTCTACTAGGTATATATCCAGAAGACCAAAAATCACACTACAACAAAGATATTTGTACCAGAATGTTTACTGTAGCCCAATTCATAATTGCTAAGTCATGGAAGAAGCCCAAGTGCCCATTGACTCACGAATGGATCAATAAATTGTGGTATATGTACACCATGGAATATTATGCAGCCTTAAGGAAAGATGGAAACTTTACCTCTTTCATATTTACATGGATGGAGCTGGAACATATTCTTCTTAGCAAAGTATTTCAAGAATGGAAGAAAAAGCATCCAATGTACTCAGCCCTACTATGAAACTAATTTATAGCTTTCAAAATGAAAGCTATAACCCAAGAACATGGGGAAACGGGAGAGGGAGGAGGATGGATGGAGGGAGGGTGATTGGTGGTACCACACCTACAGCACATCTTAAAAGGGTACATGTGAAATTTGCTAGGAAAGTGCTGTGAAGGCTATGTTAACCAGTTTGATGAAAATATTTCAAATTATATATAGAACCAGTACATTGTACCCCAGACTGCATTGATGTACACAGCTATGATTTAATAAAAAAAAGATACATTATTTTATCTTCTAAGACATGGGTGTGTTTGTTGAGTTAAGCCTGGAACAATAAGCTTCATACTATAAAGTCTTAAAAGAAGAGATACAGAATGTGTTATAAAAAAGTCTCAGCACATGGAGAGTCATGAGGACTTGGACTGATCTGCTGATGTCTGCTGTCATTACTAGTAATTACAATAGGCAATAAATAGGCCAAAAAGCAACTGCCATGGAAACATCCCAGTGTCCATCTCCCCTTCATAGAAACATTGCCTTAAGGGGCATAGGTCATTCCAATTCAGGATTTGTTGTTAAACTTGACTGGAATCATGTAACACTGGTTTGGGTACATAAATGGAGAGAGTCAGAATCACTGAGCAATTCCAGTCCTTTTTTTTTTCCATTTGGAATTAATATAAGTTAATTATATTAATTAATTTAACTGGGTTATATTATTTCCATATAATATATATATGCATAAAATATAATAATTATATTAATTAATTTAACTGGGTTATATTATTTGCATTGTTAGGTAGCGTACAAGTTTTAGTGAAGTCCTTCCCTCAGCAGGTGTGCCATACCCTTCTAGGTTGTACCATTATGTAGGGGCTTACCAAACCCTCTCTCTCCCATTTTCCTCCCCCTACTTGAATTTAATTGTGTTTTCCTCTAATGTGAGCCTATAGTTGTTCATCTACTAGTTTTAAATAATTACTGAGTACATGAGATTTCTGCCTCTTTCCCATTCTTGAGTTACTTTACTAAGGAAAACGTTCTTTACCTCCATCCAGGTAAATACATAAGATGTAAAGTCTTTATCTTTCTATGGCTGAATAATATACCATTGTGTGTGTGTGTGTGTGTGTGTGTGTGTGTATATATATATATATATATATATATATATCTCACAGTTCATTAATCCATCCATAGGCATTTGGATTGTTTCCATGTCTTTGTGATTGTAAATTGAGCTGCTATAAACATTTGAGTGCAAGTGTCCTTGTGATTTAATGGTTTTTTTTCTTCTGGGCAGATACCCAGTAATGGGATTGCAGAATCAAATAGATGGTCTACTTTTAGCTCTTTGAGGATTCACCATACTCCAGTCTTTGATTGGAGTATGCTTGGGCTTTAGGGAAGCATTTCTAGTTGTGTCATTAAAATGGCATCAGAGCCATATGTTTGTGTATATATAACGAGGTCCATGTTCAAGAGCTATTGAGGCATCAGCAACAGAGTAGTTGAGTAACAACCATGCCTACATGAGTTTTTCTGTTTTGATAGCACACAGATTGCCTTGACAAATGCAGTAACAAGTCAGATGGTCAAGGGAAGATGCCTCTTCATCGAGGCAGACCATGTGAATTGCTTTACCATCAATGGGGAAAATCGTCCATTACTTGTTCCCTCATTTCCTAAATCTCCTGAATCTGAGATGTTCTCTGTGTGCTGGGATTGTTGTTCTTACTCTACTGCTAAAAAATCCAAGGGTCCTATTTTGATGGCTATACCTCCATTTTTTCTCCTATCATCAGCCATTCACATCTACATCTTTATGTGGTTTAGGGCCATGTTAGTCAAAGGCATTTTCACCTACTGTATCTCCTACCTCAGCCTACATAGACCACTATGGAGGAGGCTCAGAGTAGAGAGACCAGGCTACTCAGCAGAATGGCCATCATATTTACCTTGTCATTCCAACAATCTAAATGGCTCAACTAGAATTAGGTTTGACTCAGCTTTTTGTCTTAGCTCTTACCCAGAGATGAATTAACCCTAGCAGGTTTTTATTATCATAGGAAGTAAGAAGACCTTAAACTCAACTATAATCAGGGAAGAATCATGGATTTATAAAATAGGTCTGTATAACAATCCACTTCACTCATCCTGATCATTACCGGGGAAATAACTAAGAGATGATCCTTTTCAGTAAATGACTGCATTTCATGACCAAACTGCCTAAGTTTGTGGACCAAGAGAAGGAGAGAGAGGTCGAGTCAGAAATTTTTGAGTTGAATTTTTAGGAGCCTGTTTCTGCACTTGATAATAGCAGATGCCCGTGCATCATAAGGTATGTGGAATATCCACGACATCTCGACATCTCTGAGTACTGGCACATTGTTAAGTGATTTTTATGATGAAAGGCATGCTGTTTTCTGACTGCAAAGGGCCTAGAAACCTGAAAACACGACACATATTAGTTTCTTTTTTTTTTTTTTTTTGAGACGGAGCCTCAAGCTACCCCCTGGGTACAGTGCCATGGCATCACAGCTCATAGCAACCTCCAACTCCTGGGCTCAAGCGAATCTCCTGCCTCTGCCTCCCAAGTAGCTGGGACCACAGGCGCTCGCCACAACACCCGGCCATTTTTTGGTTGCAGCCATCATTGTTGTTTGGCGGGCCCAGGCTGGGGATTCGAACCTGCCACCTTAGGTGTATGTGGCTGGCGCCTTAGCCGATTGAGCCACAGGCGCCGAGCCGACACATATTAGTTTCAAGGGCCACAGTAAGTGCTGCTGGAGTTGACCAATTGGTTAGGAAAAGCAACAAAAGTAACTTGATAAAGTGTCAACAGCAATGAGGGAGGCACCATTGATAACACTGGGAGGGGGTCAAAAGTCCAATGTAGTCAATCTGTCAGGAGCAGGTGGGGTCATTGCACTTGTCAATTGCCCTCCCTTGGTGCTAGATAAAGTGGCCATCTTTCAGCAGGTGTCAGAAGTCTGATAAGCAACAGTAACCTTTATGTCAACAACACAAAGACTCTGTTTTGTGCCCAGTCCCTAATTTTGGATGATTGCCGTATCCAGCCCAATGTGGATCCAGTTGGCAGTGGCAGTACTCTGGGTGGTGCAGGCTTCATCAGGAACTGGGTATCAGCTGAGAACAGATTATTACCAGATGTATTTATATAAGTGACTCAAACTATCTGACGGGCAGCTATAGTTTATTGCCACAGTTTACCAATTTTCAAAGTGGCAAAGAAAATAGTTATTTTATTAGCAAGAGTCAGTGACAGTCTAAGAGATCTGGTCTTTGAGGGTTTCGCAGAAGGCAGGGCTGCCAACTTTCAATTCAGCCCACTGTGCTGACACTACTGCGAGTGGCTTTTCCAGAGTTATCCCTGGGGAAACAGTGCTGCAGTTGCCCAGTGGACACGGTCAGCATTTTACTTAGCTGCACCATTAAGGAATCAGATCCAAACCTTTATAGGAACTTCTGTAAATTAAGGGCTCCACTGAGCCGGGACCTTTGCTGCATGTAGCAAAAGGAGAAATAACGTGTTTCCTAAAGTGTAGGTGCTACTGCTTCAAGTAAAACCACAACAGCGGCACCATTTCCATTTTAAAACAAGGCTCACTGATCCCTTTTCTCATCAGAGAGAGTCTGACTTGACTCACCCTAAAATAGGAATATCAATCAGTTTGCTCTGGAGACTCTAAACCTCCAAGTTGCAGGCACTCAGTTTTAGTAGGACAAAACTTTCTCCAATTTAGAATAAATTTACTTGCTGCAGGCAGGTGGCGCCCTTGTGCTGGGAAATTGACATTCTTAGTGTACTGGAAGCCTCTGTTATTTAAAGGAACACAGAATCCGTGATTCTTTTTACATTTTTTAGAACTTTCACCTGGATTCTTTATATCTTTTGCTAGAACATACACGAGAGGAAATAGGGGTCGTCTCTCTATGCAGGGGTAGTACTTGAATGAAAAAAATTAACTCTAGATTTTCTGAGCACTTACAGCACAAGCAGATAACACATCAATTCCAGTTACACATTCAGTAGCGGAAACTACAACAGCACGTTGAATACACCAAAAGCTCCCTGCAACCCTCACCCAAGATTTCTTTAATTTTCTTTTTTTTTTTTTAATTGAATAGTAACTGTGTACATTAATGCACTTCTGGGGTACAGTGTGGTGTTTTCACACACAATCCGAAACACTTCCAACAAACTGGTTCTTTAATTTCCTTTGTCCACTGCAATTTGCCCAAATTCTATCAGTTGAATCCAATAGTGTTTTCTCCATGCACTACAGACCACGTAGAGGCTCTAAACACAGCTACTAGGAGCTCACGCTATCTTCTACCTAGGAGCATAGAATGGGAGTCCACGGAGACTCAGGTGCAGAGAGAGTCAGAGGGAGAGGCAGTTTCCTCCCTGGGTCCCTAGCTCCAGGGTGGGCATTTTCTCTTCCCACATGCATCTCCAGACTGGCGTCCAAGGTGGTTTTCTGCCACCCTTATCTTCCTCTCCCCTGCTGTCTCCTTCTCATAGTTTTAGGTGCTTTGTCCCCTCTGCCCTCAACACCTTCTCCCTGACAGACTCAGATGAAATAGTGGCCTGGGTACGTATTCAGCATAGCTACAGCATTTTGAGAGTGTCTCCTTCTTCAAGTTGCCTGGCGTCCTCAGACTTTTTCTTGAAGCAGAAGAGGTCTGTATGAGGGGGGATGTCTTTCATTTATGACAATGGTTTAATATTGGGTTTTTAGTTGTGATCAATGCACCTTACTAATACATGTGGCTATAAATGGAAAATTGAGTATGGAAAATCTAGGAACTTTTAACACTATCTTTACTTTTCTGCAATCTAAAACTATTACAAAATAAATTATTATTTTTTAAGAGCTTCCAAGCTGTCTTTCAGCTATGACAGAATACTACAAACGAGGTGATTTGTAAAGAACAGATCTCTCACTATTCTGAAGGGTGGGGAGTTCAAGATCAAAGCATCAACATCAGATGAAGGGCTTCTTACTGCATCCTTACATCGTAGGAGGTGGCCTACTGTGACCTCACCTGGTATTAAAACAGAAGAGAGAAAATTCACTCCTACAAGCCCCTAATAAAGTTGCACGAATCTATTGGAACCCTCATGGTCCTAAACATCTCCAGTTTGGTCCCCCCTCCTAATATTGTTACTTTGGGGATTAAGTTCCAATGCATGAATTTGGGGGACACATATTCAGACCATAGCACAAGACATGACTCAATATTCATAAGAATTTTAAATGGATTATTTATTTTTGAAAAAGTATGCATGCATGTGGTATGTAATTGCAACAGTACAAATAAGATGTTTTTATTAACAAATTAGTCTCTTACCTATGTAAATACTAGACCACTTTATATTAATTTTTGTGTAGCTAACTGACTTGCACAAAGTCTCTGAGAATCATTAACCATTTCTAAAATAATAATACACAAATATTCGTGTCTATTCATCAGAGAGCTTTCTGATTGAGAAGTAGATTGATGGAAAAAAAAAGCATGGGCGTAATCAGATTCCTCTAAGTTGTAGATGTGAGACCATAAATACCCCTACTACTAAACCATTTCTAGAAGATGAGAAAACAGAAATTAAGAAGGGATTTGCTACCCAGCACACTATAATAAAATAATGATATTTTAACTATGCTAACAGCATAACTTGGCATGTAATTCTTTGCCTTATCTCTAAATTTCTATTGTTGAGAGCTGATAGGCTCCCTCAAAACTTATCCTCTTGTTGAATACCTTGATGCCTGACTGTGACGACTCACTTTTAGGATGGTGTTTGACAGCGTGGAAAAATGAGAAAACCTAACAAATGGAAGGCTAGTTGCACTGAAATAACAGCAGAAACAAAGCCATGTCATCTCCTTATACAATATACTGTGACCATCTTTATTATATTTTATATTTCGTTTATTTCATTTGATGATTACAGAGGTCATGCATGTGGAAGCTGTTGACGTTGGCCTGAAAGGGCATGAAGTGGCAAGCACCATAGAGACTGAATGTGAACATAGAAACGCCATTTCACAAGGAGGGATCATGCACAAGGAAAGGTCAAGACTTACTCCAAAGAAAGTGATCATTTGTTAGCACATGCACGTCCAGCTACTGAGAGTCTCTACAGCTAAAATGAGGTTTATTGTTTAAGAACTCTGCTGAATGATGATAGGAAATGGTGTTAATGAAAATTTGGGAGCTAAATTTAAGCTTATTCAGAAGCAGTATGGATTGCATTAAAATTTGACTATGTAATTTTGCTGTGATATATGAAAAGTCACATTTGACATTATCCCTTATCTTAAACTTGTGTGTACGTGCATTTTAGCTTGAGTATCTGTTTAAATCAAAGACTCATAATAGGCACCATCTATAGAATAGCAGTACATGCAATCCCCAGATTGGTTAGTTTCTAGTTGGTTCTGTCATAGTTTAGTAGAATTAAAGGGACAGAATCATTTATCTATCTATGATATTGAGAATATAACTTGCATTTCCCTTCTTTACAGGAAAAAATTGGTTGAATGTTGAAAATACATGGTACTTTCTTATTTGAAAGAGACAAGATCTATGCGAGTGATTTTCTAGATCTTTTTACAGCAATATTTTTGTTATAATTTCTAATGATTTCCAGGGATTTTCTGTTCCAATTTTTGTTTTTGCTTCTTCTTCCCCTCCTGTAACATTGGCAAAGGATTAGGAAATATCACAAAACCTGTAAGACACGTGAATCTTTGGAACCCACACTCTAACTATTCAGAGCTGGATATTCTGCATGTTTATTGTTCTGGCTGCTAATCTATGATAAATAAATAAATAGAGTGACAGATAAATAAAAAGTAACATTTATTTACATACATTATAAGCATGAAAATAAATGTGAAACTTGACATTAGAGAATAACAATACATTATTAAATTTTGAAGAGAAGCCATCACACCTTTATGAAATGATCTGTGGTTTCAGGAGGTTAATTTAAGTCCATTGCGCAATCCGGAATCTATTTTGGTGTTCTGCTTTTGCTTTTGTTTTTATTTCAGTCTCTGAAACTATGGTTCTTTAAAGCATCTATTAGAATGAGGCTCATAGACCTCCAATACTAAGAGCATAAGTGACTGAGACCCTGGTATCTTTACCCTAAAGTCCGTAGTTGAGTGTTTGTGCTGTTTCCAGCCAATAACCAAAGGCAGCCAGGGTCCCAAGACAGTCCACTCTGGGGAATCAAGAAACTCCACGGACCAGTCACTTTTCTTCTGGGCTCCCCCAAGGCCTTGGTAAACTGTCCTTCAATGGCACAAGATGTTACTGTTATGATTCGGTGAGAGACTGTTTTTCCTTTAATTTACAGATTTAGTTAATTAATACTTATTGATGTGGTGGACATACTTCAGATGAGATGTGGCATGTTCAGGACGGCATGGCTGTAGTGATGAACATATTTCATTTCATCTCTGGTATCAAAGTTTATGTAACGCTTTCTGCTTTTACTGTTTTTCCCCTCAGCCTTTTATTATCTAATTCATTTGTGTGTGTGTATATAAGCATTTGATTATTAAAATGTTTATATATTAATATTAGTAGTTACTTAATATTTTTCTAATTATTTATGCAATAGTGATTGAATCCTTACCATGGACAATGATGAGATTAATATGTGTACCTACCTGAACCTCTCCCCCTTCTCTGTACTTTCCAATTTAACTAATTATGTTTATTTCTAGGTGGCTGTCTTTATAACCTCCATCATCTAATATATCTTTTAATTGATGTTTAATCCTTGCAATAAAATGTAAGGGGAAAAGCTTCCTCCTCCTACCGCTCCTTTCTCCTCCTCCTCCTCCTCCTCCTTCTTCTTTGAGACAGAGTCTTACTCTGTGCCCTGAGTAGGGTGCCATGGAGTCCTAGTTCATAGCAACCTCAAACTCTTGGGCTCAGGAGATCCCCTCGCCTCAGCCCCCCAAGTAGCTGGCAGTACAGGTGCCAACCAGAGAACCCAACTAGTTTTTCTATTTTTAATAGACATGGGATCTCCCTTTTTCTCAGGCTGGTGGTGAACTCTTGAGCTTAAGCGACACTTTCTTGGCCTCCCAGAGTGCTAGGATTACTGGCATAAGCCACCACATCCAGCTAGGAAAAAGCCTTTTTATACCACCTCTATCTTTTCTTCCTTTTTTTCTTATTTATATCATGTTCATATGATTGGGGTTTGTGGCATTGGTGGTCTATTCCGTATTTATAATCCTCACTCATATTTAGGCTTCTTACTATAGTTAAAAGATGATAATTCTCAACCCAGCCCTGTCCATGAAGAAGTAGCTGGGACTGGTTTCACCTAGCTGCCCTAAAACAACTAGAAGGCTGAGACAAAATGTATGATATAATTGTTGCCGGATCCACTAGACCACAAAACGGTACAGGACAGTGATGCCCAAGGGAAGGGGAAGGAGCCAAGTCAGCCTGTGATTGCCTAAACTCACTGCCTGGGACTTCAGACCCCAGCGTAGAGAGGTGGATGCAAAGTCTGAGGGCCCTGTCTGAGTTAGAGAGACGGCTGGCGTGAGAACTAGGAAGGCCAACCTGGCTAGAAGCCACAGGGTAGAGAACCAGAGAGGAGGGAGCGGCACGGAGAAGGCAGAGCGGAACGTGCCTTCCCGAGAGTATTTCAACACAACATCCCGCGCAACGGAACAGTCCTCCCCGCTCATTAAACTAGTGTGTAATTTTATTAGAACGCAACATAATGACATGTTTATTGATGCCAGAGAATTTTAATTAGACTCAGAATTTAATTTCCACCCTCTTCTTTATACAATGTTTACTGCAGAGCTCTAATAGGGCAGCTGCGATGATGGAAGATTGTCTTTTCTGAGAGCGCAGACAGTGTGGTCCTGGACGGGAAGGATCCACAAAGGGAGCGCAGGTAGAATCTGGGCACAGGACGGTCAGATGGGGCTGCGCTGTGCTAACAAGGCATCTCATCACTATTAACAGCCTTCTGGTCTGGATTAGAATGAGGTTAGATCATGTAACGAAGTGTGTTTAAAGCCAAGAAGCCAATGAAACGCTGCCTCAGTCCTTCTCTGGCTGCACACAATTGGGTATCCTCATTTCGACAGGAGAAAGGAGAATTCAGGTAGAAATAAACCATGCAGATATTTTTTACAAGATGTGTGAGATCATTTTTCAAAGCGAATGCTTGAGATCTCACTCACATGTTGCTTCTCAGCCTTTAGGCTAAGGTCAAGTGAGATCTTACAGTTAGTTTCTTTCACTCATTTCTCCATTTCCAAGGTTCATTAGACAAAGATGTACTCAGTATACTGTGTCCAAAGCTAGATATGTAATAAGAAATAAGTCTTCTCAGATGAAAAATATTTTGCATCCCTCATATCTTACTAAAATTAGCAAGTGATTCAAATTATGTTGGCTTAATTATTTTCCAACTCCGAAGTGAGTAGAAGAAAAAATAAATACAAAGAGTTTCCTTTAATTCAGCATGTACATCATGTACATTGTCACTTAATTTTATCAATAAACATTGCCAGAAGGTATCTTTATCTCAGTTTTTCATAGAAAATTAATGGCACATGACTAAATGGATCAAGTATTGCTGGACTAAGACTGCAAACGTACTGAGTGTTAAAAACTGGTCATAAACTTGGATTTAAAATGCAGGGTGTGAAAAGGAGTGAGAAAGTCCAGTTCAGTCAAAACACTTGAGAGTGCAGGAGCGAGGTGCGGTTATTCCTAAAGAAGCAATGAGATCCAGGCTGAAGTAAGGACCGACAGTATCTGTTGGATTAGTATAGGGAAGCCACTGGTGATATATCAAAGATGTCTCTGCGGATTCGGAGAACAGAAACCAAAATGAAAGCGAAAGCCTAGGGCAAAGAACCGGAATTTGAGGGTACATAGATGCTTCAAAAAGCTGGGATTAAAAGAAAACCAGGGTCAGCATTAGAGGCAGGAGCTGGTTTGAAGGAAAGCTATTCTATGTTTGGTTTTACATTAAAAAAATTTTTAGTAAAAGGTGAAAGATTTATACAAAAGTATCCAATGTACTCAGCCCTACTATGAAACTAATTTATAGCTTTCATAGGAAAGCTATAACCCAATTTTAGCCCAGGAATATGGGGAGAGGGGAGAGGGAGGAGGGGGAGGGGGAGGTGGGTGGAGGAAGGGTGATTGGTGGGATCACACCTATGGTTCATCCTATAAGGGTACATGTGAATCTCTCCAAATGTAGAATATAAATGTCTTAACACAATAACTAAGAAAAAGACAGGAAGGCTATGTTAACCAGTTGGATGATAGTATTTCAAATTGTATACAGAAACAGTACAAACAGTACACTGTACCCCATGATAGTATTAATGTACACAGCTATGCTCTAATAAAAAAAAATTTTTTTTAACTGAAAATAGGAGAGGCTTAAACATGTTTCTCTATCCATCTGGAAAAGACCTAGTCAGTGTATGGAGCTTAAAGGCAAGCTCAGAGTCATTTTTGTACACTAACAAAAGTTTCTTTTCATAGGAAATCATTTGCAAGCAAGTTGACTTTCCAGACTCACAGGAATAAAGAAAAGGATACAGTCATAGTTGAGGATTTTACCAGGCAGTTTAAATTCTTATTAGATAGTGTTTGGGTTAGCTATTATAAAAATGTGAGGGTCATATTTGGGGGAATATGGTGTGCTGGCATAGCCACAAATGTAGGAAACCTAGGTAAGAACAAAATGTGTAGGATGAGTATAAGAAGGAGAAGAAATGATTAGCTCAGGACAGCAGACAGAGTGAATATTGGGGCACATTCTGAGAAGTGACTTAGTTTCTAGGGGGAAAAACAGAGCCCATCCTGGCCTCCTGGCCATGAAGCCTGCTCAGGGGAGGTAGTAACAACGGGGAAGGTTCAAAAGCTCCAAGTTAAAGGAGAAGTGTGTAGGGACATGGTAGAGACTTAAACCTTCTGTGGACAAGAAACTGAGCCTCAGAAAGTCACAGAACATGCCGATGTACAGCTAGGATTCCAGTGCAGGTCTGTTCAGCTCCAACAGACTTGTTTTCTCTACAATAGCCTGTTCTCTGCCATTATTGAAGATGTCATGCCTTATACCTCTATATCTACTGAGTACAATAGAATTATTTAATTTTCCCTCATGACCACACCGAAAATCACCATCTGACAATCCCTAAGGGTAGTGGTAATGCCATAGAAAAAATATAAAGGCAGAAACAGACCTTAAATTCAGAAACCAAACACCTTTTTTCATTTTTATGACCATTGCCACACTGACCCATTCAATCTTAAAACAGACTCTTACTCTGTTGCCCTCAGTAGAGTGCCCAGGCGTCATAACTGACAGCAACCTCAAATACTTGGGCTCGAGCAATCCTCTTGCCTTAGCCTTCCAATTAACTGGGACTACAGGCACTTACCACAACACCCAGCTATTTTTTTATTTTATTTTTTGAGTCTCAAGCTGTTGCCCTAGGTAGAGTGCTGGGGTACTTAGAATCTTAAAATTCCAATCTTAGAATTCATCTTTTATCCCTTTTAAATACTTGCAAATTGGACTCACTACCTCCAGAAATGCTACTCCTAATATTAACTACTGCATTTAACTTACTCCAACCTTAGTGACTACTTAGTTTTTCCCCACATAAACCCTAATACTTGGTTAGATATTTCAGATATTTCAGATGAATGCTGTCACTTCTTTTCTACTTCTTTTTCCTTCCTGCTCTCTAGCACAAAGCTGATGCTTCAGCTGCTCTAACTTGGTAAAATCATCTGACACATAGCCATTTTTCAGATCTTGTTTAATCCATTCTCTTTGTATGACATGCTTCCTCCTATTTTTGCCTTTGAGGCTATTTGTTATTGGCTTTCAGGAAAAGACAGAAAACATTTTAATGCTAGAATGTCTCCCCATTCTTTGAGCTATTGTTTCATTAGGGAGTGTGGACAAAATATAATGAAGGAAAAGAAAAGTATTATATTGACTTAGAAAACAATGTACACATGTGTATTCATCCAAACATACATATTTATGAAATATATAGATTTCATCTATATGTTTATATAAATATATAATGTATATCAATTAAATATATACATAATCTTGATTCATTAAAAATATTGTGTGAGGGCGGCACCTGTGGCTCAGTGAGCAGGGTGCTAGCCCCATATACCGAGGGTGGTGGGTTTGAGCCCAATCCTGGCCAAACTGCAACAAAAAAAATAGCTGGGCATTGTGGTGGGCACCTTTATTCCAGCTACTCGGGAGGCTGAGGCAAGAGAATCGCCTAAGCCCAAAAGCTGGAGGTTGCTGTTAGCTGTGACGCTACAGCACTCTACCAAGGGGGCGACAAAGTGAGACTGTCTCTAAAAAAAAAAAACCCATATTGTGTGGTATAGGTGAGGATGTTCTGATGGAGTTTTAATTCCTTGATTTATCATTTCTTAAGATAAAAAATTCTTTAAAAATGTCTAGATTGGGACCTTATGTTGTCTGAGAAAATTTATTTGACTGTAAATTACTACATTGCTACTAAACATACCTTGAAACATTTAGTAAAATTCTGACTTTTTTTTTTTTTAACCCCAAACAGGGAAAACTGCAAAATGCAAAATGCAAGAATAAGAACAAGCAGTAGATGGCGCTATAGAACTTATTAGAACTCATTACTTTTCTCCACTATCTTTGAAGTATTATAATTGAGGATTCCAGGTACGTATACAGGCTCACTTATACTTCCTATTCCCGGAGGTTCCTACTTATAAAATTATACGATGCAGTAATTACAGAATTTTTACATTTCCCAACTTAATGCATAATTTATATTTATCTAGTATTTTAGAAAATGACTACACTGTAATAGAGATAGTAATTTCTTATATTTTATTAAAGAAAAAATACATAATGACATTTAAATTTAAATGACGTTTAAAGCATAGTAAGGATTATTTTATTCAGGATCAGTGTCATAGGTATAGGGATCTCTGCAATGGCATTGTGCAGTGAGGGAGAGGGATTGCCTGGACTCTGAATATAGCACGGACAAGTGGGAATTTATAGCCAGGAGCAGAGTGAGGGTCCATGGAAGGAACGTTACTAAGAGAAAACATCAAAGGGCATCTCCTTCCTTGTTTCCTCTTTTGGTCTCAGATTCTAAGACTACTCAATCCCTTTTATAGTGAGCTCTTACAATACGAAGTTTGATCTAATAGTTGAAGAATGTATATTTTACAAAATACTGTCCTTATATAGAAATTAGCTAATTTGCTCAGGATTGCTGTCTTCAACATGACAACTTCCTGAGAGATTTTTAAGGATAATTTTGAATAGGATTAAATTTAGCTCTACATACTGACTTTAGAATCCAACTGGATTCTAAGACATAACTTTGTTGTATGTTTCCAACTAATTGTTTTTATCAGTAAAATACACATATTGTTCCATTTCATTGGTATCCAGATGCAGCTGATGATTCTTCATGGATGTACTTTTATTGGGGAGGACTAATTTCTCTCATTCTCATTCTTTTTCAGAAATATCTCACCTACCCTAAGTACTTTTTTTCCCAGATAATTTTTACTAACAATTTCCAAGAAAATTAATTAATTTAAAATTAATAATTATTTTCCCTACTGTTTATTGAGTTTTTCGTTTGTGTGCCAAGAATTCCTGGTATTGTTTAGTAAGAGATAGTAATTTTTAATGTTTCATATAAAATACAGAGTACATATTTTATATTCTAGATAACTCGATTTCAACCCCATAAATCCCTGAAGTAAACATTACATTGTTATTATCAATATTATACAAACAAGAACATTGAGTCTCATAGCTGTTAGGTAACTCTGCTAGAGTTATACAGCAACTGGGTATTAGAACTAAGATTTCAAAGTGCCCAATCTAAATCTCATCTTCTTTTAAGTGCCCAATCTAAATCTCATCTTCTATTGGATTTTTATATGATGTTCATCATTTTTGCTTTGAATTTGGGTATAATTAATATTTTTATAATATTAATTTTCCCATCCAGCAATGTATATCTATGTGTCTCACCTTATGTTCAAATAATGATATTGATAATAACAATAAAATAACACATCATTAAGGTATTGTGGTTTCCTACAATATGCACGTGTGTTTATTTATAATTTAGATGTTTTTATACATCATCACTTTCCCTGTCCCTTTCTGACTTTTGTCATCGTTCCATTCACCAATTTTTAGCCTCATATAGAGATTGGTTTCACAAATAAAGCACTTTAATTAAGTGGCACTTACTTTAGTCTTTGTAATAACACAGCCAGATTTCACTCTAGAAAATCCTTAAGAATAAAAATGTGCTTAAAACATAAGCAGGCAAAATAAACAGAGCAATTAGTACACTTTTAAAATATTGCTAAATATCTGTGTATAAATGGATTGATATGATTTTAAAATTTCATCAAAGAGAAGTTCAAATAAAGATTCTAATTTAGACACCATGGCCAGTTCATGCTGGTGGTATGATGCCTACTTCCTCCCACCACCATCAAATAGCAGATGAAAGTAACCATCTTCCCCAGGTGAATATACTCGCAACAAAGAACTTTACAAATGCAGTGACCACTAGGGGGCGTGTTCAGCCCTCTGATCCAAGAGATTGAATTTAGTTTGGCTCTCCTTTTGAATTTTATTCACAGGTGAAGAATTTTGAAATCGGTAACATTTACAAAGATAATTAAAAGGTTTACATTTCTTATTGACTTATCACTGAATCTTTTTATATACAATTTGATATACCGAAAAAGATAAAGAAGCAAAATCCAAAAACAATTTTTATTAATATTTAGTAAACTTTGTCAAGGTGCACTCAAAATTATGTGTATATTACACATATATTTTTGTTTTTTATGCACTTAATTTTATATTCTAAGAATTTCCATAGCATTAAATATGTGATTGAATCAATTTTGTCTTTCTTATATCCCATTTTATATATACAGTTATTTGCTGATGAAATGTTCTATTATTATTGGACATTTCTAATTATTTCTAATTATATAAAATTTACTTTGAAAAGGGCACCAGTAAGAATATAAGTGATGGCAGACCTACATTCATGTCTCAATTTGACATTTACTATTTGAAATGTGGAATTAGTTATTAACACCTGTAAGCTTCATTTTTTTTCCCCCCATAAAATGGTGAGTAATATTTTCTATCTAGCAATTACTATCAGGACAGAGTGACTTGATAAAGATAGAAAAGAAACAGCTCAGCACATAGCAAATAGAACTAAATACAAGCTAACTGGTATCTTTTTTTTTTTTTTTTTTGAGACGGAGCCTCAAGCTATCCACCTGGGTAGAGTGCCATGGCATCACAGCTCATAGCAACCTCCAACTCCTGGGCTCAAGCAAGTCTCCTGCCTCTGCCTCCTAAGTAGCTGGGACCACAGG
>CAUYQV010172143.1:0-59057 GCA_963574575.1 Galagoides demidoff | reverse complement strand
AGCTGATGGATATGAACCACCAGTCCAAGAATCTGTTTAAAATTCACACTTTTGATAGTAATAAAGAGTCCTATTTGTGAAAAATAAAACATAAAGTTATAAAGTATAGGATGTAAAAATATGTATTAATAAAGTACTTGCTCTTATCTACATTTTGCCATTAGGCTCAGGGAACAAGGCATAGATCCCATGTCCCTCCAGCACCTAGCAGCACACTAGCCAATGACTACTCAGAATGACAGATGTCATTGCAGGTAGGAACCCCAGAGAGCATTTAGTTCATCATTATCTTCTTCTTCTTTTTTTTTCTTAGTGTGGACAATTTTGAAAATTCTGGGAAACAAGTTGATATCACAGAAAAGCAAAAGAACATCAGAGGTCTTTAAAAATCTCCTTTGTCCCTCCGCTGTGCTATTCAGCCATCCCGTCTCCCTCCTGTCCTTCACCTCTCCTGGCTTCTCTGGACTCTAGTTTTTTTGTTTTGTTTTGAGACAGAGTATTACTTTGTCACCTGGGCTAGAGTGCCATGGCCTCAACCTAGCTCACAGCCACCTCAAACTCCTGGGTCAAGTAATCTTCCCACATTAGTCTCTCAAGTATCTGGGACTACAGGTGGGCACCGTTATGTCTGGATAATTTTTTTATTTCTAGTAGAGATGGGGTCTCATTCTTGCCCAGGCTAGTCTCAAACTCCTGAACTCAAGTGGTCCTCCTGCTTCAATCTCCCCAAAATGCTAGGATTACAGGCATGAACCACTACACCCAGACTAGATTCTGCTTCTTATGTGCAGCAGTATGCTATCTAGCAACCCCTCAAGTTCTTCATATCTTCATTGTATGAATGAGAAGGCCTGGATCCAGACAGGCAAGTAACTCCCACAAGGTCAAAGAGCTGTTAAGTGGCATAACCATGACTAAATTGGGCTATGACCATCTTCCTAATATACTGCAACCAGATTGAGCCTTGGTCACCTTATTGGCCAAACAGGGATACTAATGCCCACCTCCCCAGGTTGCCCTGGAAATACAGAATCAAGGGCCAGGCTAGTGATGGAAAAGACCAGGTGTGAGATGAGAAATGGTAACCATCAGCAGCCTGCAGAAACCAGGCCAGGCAGGACTGGGCAGCTGTCCTATAGGAATCACCCTACAGTGCCAGATTTCCTGATTCTTCAAGCAATGCCAAAAGTTTGGATTCTGATGCTACAACTCTTCATTTTAAATGTTGGTGAGTGATTCAGATCTAAGACACCACAAGTCAAACAAACATCTACAGGCAGATTTCAGCGCAGGAGCTGCCACATTTGAGACTCAATATCTAACAATAGTTGTGAAAGCAGTTTGCAAACTGCCAAGGAGCACACTATGGTAAAGGAAACCCTGGTTCTCTGAGATGGGAATGGTCTATCTACCCAGCAAGCTTCTGCAAATTCTCTGGGATCAGAGCTGCCACGGCTCCAGCTCCACAGTTTTTTGCCTGGTGTCCGATATACTGCAACCACAGCTGACCTCATCCTGCTGCCAGCCCAGTGGCCTTGTCAGCAGGGGAATCTGCCCATGCCCTGCAGGAAAACCACCTCCCCACTCAGAGCCTCATTAAGCTGGATGAGCTGCCTCCAGGGAAGCACTGAGCCTCAGTCACACCCTGGAGGCCACTGCAGGGCTGGGCTGGCCCAGGCTGACCTCAGACTTTGGATCCCAGCCTCTCCTGAGATGAGGCAGGCCCAGGTGAGGTAAACAGGCTGGACAGGCAGCCCAGCAACAGGTTTAAATTGTTACAAAGGAGATGGACAACAGCCTCTTCAACAGCTTCTTAAATTTATTCCCTGATGTTTAGGCAGGAGGAAGCCTCATTAACAACTTACCAGCCAGGCCTGCACACCTCACCTCCTCTTTTTCCCAGTGTATGTGGAGAGAGGCAATTCCTGGGGGGTCCTGCCTCTTTACTCCTTGGTGCCCTGTCCTCACAAGCTCCTTACCATAAACATCAAATATCCCCAAACATCAAAGGTCCCCTAAGGCTCTGGAGAGAGTCTGAGAGGTGTACCTAGCTCAGAGCAGCTGGCACTTTTCAAGATGTAGACAGTAGGATGGTGTGATTAGGGAAGTTGCCCTGCCAGTAGTATCAGCCCCACCAGCTCCAGGAGCTCTTGGGAGACACAGTCCCATACCCAAGGTCATGGGACAGGTCACCAGAGTGGAGTTATAAACTGAATCTATATCCTGAGTTTTGTCCAGTTCTGGGCCCGGTGGTACTACCGGTCCCAACATGATTGTCTGTAACCACTGCCAACACTGACTTGCTGGGTACCTGGAGCTGGCTCCCTAGCCCTACCATTTTGTCATCTGGGAAAGAGATAGTAATGCCTACCTTGTATGACTGCTGTATTAATGAGATTATGAAGCCCTACTTAAGAAATGCCAAGCTCCAGCTGTTTCCTTCAAGTGGTGACCCACCCCCAGCCCAGGACTGCAGCTTACTAAAGACCAGATGACAGAGAGCACCTGCTGAACAAAAGGACAACATGGCACAATAGCTGTCACTAGGAGGTACTCAGAAAGTATTTTATATTCTCATGGATACTAAAAATAGTATCCCGCAGTTTTGGTGCAGCCCAATATCCAATGTTTTTAGTCTTGATAATGGAACCTAGATGCTCTCTGGATCCACTCCCCAGCACTACATGGCCCCTGTTCTTGAAGAAGCTGGTTTATGTCAGTTAGCACATCCCATGCCTCAGCAATGGGTGTGTGACCAAAATCATGAGATACTTCCTTGGGGTTCTGGGTAAGAAGCTTCCTTGTCTCCCATTGAGAGAGAATCAGTCTCTCTTTTTCTCTCTCTGACAGATGCTCTCTTCCTGCTGGACATAAATGAGGAAGTTGAGACCCCTAGAAGCTTCTGGAAGCCATCCTGTACCTACAAGGAAAATCAGACAATCTGGGGACGCAAACCAAAGGCTGCAGGGCAAACACCAGAGAACCTGGACTTTGAAGTTAGTACTACTCTAGACTTTTAAGTTACATAACCCAGCCTGAGTTGCATTATTCTTTCTTAAAACCAAAATAATTCTAATTGATATACCTGCAAACCTTGAAGATAAATAATCAAAAGAAGATCACACTTTCCAACAGCCTAAGACTTGACTTAACCTCCCATTGAAAACAACAAGAATTCTGGATTCAAAGAAATAGTGAATCTTTTAATATAGTGATTGAATTTGGCATCACTAATAATGAGACAGCCTGACACTCTGTCTTCCTGGAAGGAGGCACAGGGAGGAGCACTCACCATCAACATAGTAGTGCTGTTTCCACAATTGTTGGACTTCACTCTGATCATGAGAACAAGTCTGACAAATACAGAAAATTGAGAGACTCTTCTAGATTGGTCAAAAGACATAACAGCCAAATTCAATGTGTAAAAAACTTTAATTTCAATTCAAATAAAAACAAGAAAAAAGTACCAATAAGGAATTTTTTTTTAAATTTTGGGTTAATGTGAGTATGGATCTCCCATTAAAAGAAGGTGTGAAATTAGAGGTGAACTTTATAGGTGTGGTAATAGTTTTTGATTATACAGTACAGTAAGTGATTCTCAAAGTATGATCCACAGACCCTTGGGCGGAGGCCCAACACCCTTTCAGGGGGTTCTTGGAACCCTTTCAGATGGTCTGTGAAGTCAAATCAATTAGCACTGAAGTCAAAACATTTGCCTTTTTTCATTGTGTTGAATTTGTGCTGATGGTGCAAAAACATTTAATGAAGGGTAAAACTGCTGTTGGTTATTTTGCACGAATAAGGGCAGAGGCACCAAACCCCACGAGTAGTCACTATTTTCTTCACTATGAAGCAGTAGGAAAACAAATCATGTTTTATTTAAGAATGTCATTGATGATGTGGTAAAAAAAAAAAAAAATCCTCATTTGTGTACAGGTGTTTTTAATATACTGTGATGAAATGAAAAGTACACACAAATTACTTCCGCTGCATACCAGAGTGTGATGACTACCTTGAAGCAAAGCACTTGTTTCATTGAGTTGTATGCTGAATTACTCCAGTTTTTACATAACATCACTCTTATCAGAAAGACTAACAAACTATGGTTATTCAGACTTGGGCATCTTGCAAGCATTTTCTAGAAAATGAATGAAATGAGCCTGCTACATCAAGAAAAACAAACAGTATTTTTTTGCCAATGATAATCTGAGATTTCAAACAGAAATCAGAATTTTGGAAAATTTGTGTCCACTACCCTACCATGAATTTGATAGGGTCCTAACACTTAAAAGACTTTTCTGATGAGCTCAATGGGGATAACTAATAAGTGTGTCTTTGGGATATTATATTTTTTAAATGTCAATATTTGAAGATCTACATTTAACTTGACGTACCAACAGTTTCCAGATGACCAATGCATAAGGTTACAAAATTATGCATGGATAAAAGATCCACTCAAAGTATAAGACAGACCAGCCTTCACTAATAAGTTTTCAGATTCCTCACTGCAATTAACCTTGATGTGAAATAGACTTGCAAAAATGTACAATGCCTTCTTCTTGCCATTTTCTTTTGTTCTGGAAAATACAGTTATTATCCTTAAATGTGCTACTTATTTTAACATGATAAATTTCTTTTGTTATTTGAAAATTAATTAATACATACTTCCGAATGTCTCCACTTTATTTTTAATATGGCATATAATGAAATATGTACAACACATAAAGCTTTTTGGGGTTGTCAATGGTTTTAAGAGCATAAAGGGGGCTTGGCACGCGTAGCTCAGTGAGTAAGGTGTCAGCCACATGCCCTGAGGCTGGCAGGCTCAAACCCGGCCTGGGCCTGCTAAACAACAATGACAATGGCAACAACAAAAAAAATAGCTGGGTGTTGTGTCAAGTGCCTATAGTCCCAAATACTTGGGAGGCTGAGGTAGGAGAATCACTTCAGCTCAAGACTTTGAGGTTGCCGTGAGCTGTGACATCACAGCACTCTACCAAGGGTGACATAGTGAGACTTTGTCTCAAAAAAAAAAAGACCAGCTTGAGCAAAAGTGAGACCCCATCTCTACCAAAAATAGAAAAACTGAATCAAGAGGATCTCTTGAGCCTGAGTTGAAGGTTGCTGTGAGCATCATGCTATGGCACTCTACCAGCTTAAGACTCTGTCTCAAAAAAAAAAAAAACAAAAAAAAACAAGTATAAGGGGGTCCTATGATCATGAAGTTTCAGAACTACTGGTACAGAATCATCACGTCCCTGAGTGACATGCTGAAGTATTTGGGGTGAAGTAGCATCATGTCTGTAGCCTACTTTCAGGTGGTTAGACAAGAGTAAAACGTGTATATTTATATAGAAGGAGATGGAGTAGATGTGCTCAGGTAATAATAATATAGGTACTCAATGTACTGTTCTTTCAACTTTTCTGTGGGTTTCAAAGTTTTCTAAACAAAAATGCAATCAATATAAAGAATATATTTAAACATATTGATATTGTCTATCCATGTAAGGATGGTTTAGAAGCCTTAAAATAAGGTCAAAGTGGAAAGGTAAATTAAGAGCACGTGCTAACTAAAGCACTGAACCTCAAATTACAGGGCTTGACAGAGGGTCAAATACAAGAAACACAGTCTAGAGCAATGTTGCCTCAGCTTCAGCCTGCAGGAGATAACCTGGAGAGCTCATTAACATAATTCCTGGCCCCACACTTGGGGAGTCTTGAGAATTTACTGCTCTAGTGAACTTCCAAGGGAGGTAATGCTGTGGTTCCTGGACCACATTTTGAGTTATGTTGGCCCAGGGAATCCCCCTATAAACTCAGACTCTGTTAAGGATTGAATTGTGTCTCTCAAAAAGACATGTTGAAGTTCTAACCTCCTGTACCTGTGATCTTACTTGGAAATAGTGTTTTGCAGATGTAATTGAGTTAAGATGAAGTCATTAGTGTAGGCCCTAATGCAACATGACTGGTGTCCTTGTAAGAAGAAAAAAAGAGATACAGACACAGGGAGAATGCCATGTGACAAGGAGGCAGAGATTAGAGTGATGCTTTTACAACCAAGGAAGGGCAAAGATGGCTGGTGACCACCAGAATCTAAGAGAAAGGCACAGAACAGATTCTTCTCTAGAGCCTTTAGGGACAGCAAGTCACTGAGAAAGCAATGATTTCAGACTTTAGTCTCCAGAACTGTGAGAGTAAAAACTTTTGTCTGTTTAAGCCACTTGGTTTGTGGTACTTTGTTACAACAGCAGTAGGAAACTAATATAGACCCAAAAGAATTATAACATCAGTAAAATGGTGAGACTAGCCTGCTACCATGAGTAAAGGTACAAAAAGGAAAATGCCCATTCTCTAATCAGAGCAGCAGGTGGAAAGGGAACGGTATTTCCCCTGAAAACCTGTAACCAAGAGCCTGCCATCACATAAGTTTGTAGCCCATATTAATATTAACCAAGTGGTCAAATTTTTAAACTCTTAAGAATTTACTTAGTAGTCCCATATTGGTAGCATCCCTAGAGAAAAATAAATGCTAATCTCTGGAGGAACTCACCTTTAACCCAGGCCTCAGAAAATTTCTACAGATAAAGTTCAAAGGAATATAAGTTCATGGTGGAAAAAAAATTACCCAACACATAATGTACCTTGAAACTGAGAGCCAAGAGAAGCAACAGATGATTTATACTTCAAAAGTAGTTTAGATGCTAGAATTATTAGATGCACAAAATAGCATAAATATGTTTATAAGAATAAAAATAAATTTAAAATATGTAGAAGAAACATATATCATAAAATATGGTCAGTTTAGAAACAGAGCTAAACTGACTTTCTAAAACACAATAGGCCCTCTGTAATTGACCACCTCATTGAGTTGACCTAATTTTCACAAACCAGACATGTACCACATGTACGTATTATTACAGTAGGCTTAGTTCCTTACATTGACAGAGGGGGTCAAATATAAGAACACAGTCTATTAGGGCTGTGTTGATCAGTTTGATGGAAGTATTTCGGATTGCGTGTGAAAACCCCACACTGTACCCCAGAAGTGCATTAATGTACATAGTTACCATTCAATAAAAAAAAAAAAAAAAAGAACACAGTCTAGAGCAATGTTGCCATTGACCAGTTTGTTATATTCCCTTGGATGGTCAACTTACAGAGGTTCTACTGTACAATGATTAAATTTTTTTATTTCAAATTAATATGAAGTAACAAATGTTTAGGTTACATTGTTCTCACTTCCAAGGTGAAGTTCAAGTTGCAGGAGGGCCCCTCACCCAGGAGAGTGTGCTGAATACCCTCACATTGTACACATTAGGTGAGATGCCACCAAATGCTCTCCCTCCTCCTGCCAATTATACTCCTCCTTTCCCCTCCTCTCTCTCTCTCCACCCCTCTTCCTTGCTAAACTATATTTGTGTTTTATCATTTGTATGAGTGTGTGCTTATTTATATTAAGCCAATATAAAATTTAAAAATCAGTGCATATGTCCAGCAGCTGATGAGATATGGCTAAGGAGAGATGTAGAAAATTATCCCCCAATGTAGCAGTGACAGAAAAATCAGGAATAAGGCATGAAGAGATGTGAAACATAGTAAGACCATCTACTATATATCTAATTTGAGTGCTTTAAGAAAAGGGGAAAAGAAATAGGGTGCAGAAGCAATACTATTAATGGTCAATAAATTTAAAAAATTACTAAAGTCAGTCCTGAAATAATATTGATCCAAGAAGATAGAGGAAATCTATAACCATTAAAGAATTTCAATCAGTAGTTTAAAATTTTCCCATAGAAAAAGCACCTGGCCCTGATGAGTTTACTTGCAAATTCCACCAAACATTCAAGAAAGGAATTCAATATTATACAAACTATTCCAAGGTATAGAAAATGTGACACACCCCCAACTTAGTTATGAGGTTAGCATATCTTAATATCAAAACCAGACAACTTCCAAACAACTTTTTAAAAACCTCAAATATTAGAAAATCAAATCCAGGATTATTTTATTTATTTATTTATTTTTGCAGTTTTGGCTGGGGCTGGGCTTGAACTTGCCACCCCCGGTATATGGGGCCAGTGCCCTACTCCTTGAGCCACAGGCACCACCCCCAGGATTGTTTTATTTTTTATTTTTATTTTTTTTTTTGAGACAGAGCCTCAAGCTATCCCCCTGGGTAGAGTGCCATGGTATCACAGCTCATAGCAACCTCCAACTCCTGGGCTCAAGCAAGTCTCCTGCCTCTGCCTCCCAAGTAGCTGGGACCACAGGCGCCCGCCACAACGCCCGGCCATTTCTTGGTTGCAGCCATCATTGTTGTTTGGCAGGCCGGGCTGGGGATTCAAACCCGCCACCCTAGGTGTACGTGGCTGGCACCTTAGCCGATTGAGCCACAGGCGCCAAGCCCCTACTTTAATTTCAATACCAATTCTTCACACTGAGTTATTTTCCACCCAGAGAATTATCTGCATGTAAAGCTGGCATTATATTATGAATTATATATTATGAAACAATTAACATATGCTCCCTAGCAATCTAGAAATGCCTATGTCTTTACTTAGAAATACAGAAATCATTCTTTGGCACTCACTTCAAAGAACACTAACTAGACTTACTATTATTGTTCTTTTACTTGTATTAATTTTATTGTATTATTAATTTGTATTACTTTACATAATTTAATCCATGCTTGGCTAAATCTGTAGATACAGATATGGACGGGTGACTACATATGAAATACTGAGAAAATTGCTAATCCATCAAAAGTAATCCAAATTGCAAATTATTACTATAAATAGCATTAGATTGATAATGTCATTAAATTTGTTCATCATTAAAAAAAATCATCAAATTATTTTCTCAAGTCCTTAACTTAAATCTTTACATAAAAGGTAATTTGTTTCCTGTTTTTTCCTACATTAGTTTCTAGATCATTAATTATTATGTTCCAAAGAGGTAATTTCTCTCAAGTAGAAAATATTAATTAAATTTTAAATAAAGTATATTATGAAATAATAATTTACACATTCTAGAATAAAATTTTAGAAAAGCATCAAAAAAAAAAAAAGGAAAAGAGAAGTAAAATTGAAGAACATTCAACAACCCCAATTTCATCATATACTTTATTGGCAAATGTTTTGAAGACATAGTTGATACTCAGACCAAGTAAAATCTGGCCATATCAAACACAAAACAAAAGTAGAAGAAAATACAAACAAGAGCTCATATTCTTATAATTTGTATATTTCATCAATTTATGTGTATATCCAATATCTACTTTTCTGTCAGTTTAATAATCTCACTGGGTTTAAATATATGAAGCTTTTAAATGGCTGCGGAGGAGATGGCTGTGTATGAAAGCTTAATAGACAACATCTATATCTTCCTTCTGCATTTTGTTTCTTATGTATATAATTTCAAACAGTTGTTTTGAATTTTGATTATAAAAATAAACATGATATAAAATATCTCTTGTACATATTCGATATTTTCAAAATATACCATGATACAACTAAACTTTTGAGAAGCTTTTTTTAAGTGACATTGTGGTTCCTGATAAAGCTCATCAATGTATTACTGTTACTCAAACCAAAGTGTTATACCCAATCTCATTATTGATTCCAAGTGTTGACTCAATACTTAGCAACTCTAGTAATGGCTTTTCAATGCTCCATTAATGAAATGGCAGTATGTTGGTTTGTTTTTTTTAAACCACGTTATTTAATATGGTTTGTGGAGATGACAACATACCTACTATGATGATTTAACATGCTTGTGATAAAATGCCTACCTACTGAACGTTTTGTTGAGTTATTGAAAAGAAAATAAACAGTGTGACATCTTTTGCAGTGATATGTGATGATGAAAGGGTGACAGGACATGAGGTAGCCAAATGAAAAGAATCCAGGAACAGTGTTTTTCTACTAAAGAAAACAGAAATATCTATTAGCATTAGGCAAAGCCTTCACAGTTATGTAACTATAAGAATAACTCCATTGATCTGAAAAAGGAACAGGAAAAATCCTGAAAAGATGTAGACTGTAACATACATAAAACGTTGCAAATGCTTCAGAGAACAATATCATTAGGGAACGCTTTATTTAAATTGCTGTTATTTATTTGAATTTATAATGAAAATAGTCTAGAATGGATTATAAATTATATCCAATTAAATAAATGAAAAGCACTTGTAATCTATACACTTATTTTCAGTCCTACAAGGTTCTCTGTTTTCTCTTATTCACTTTATTTCCAAGCCACTAATTTAAATAATATTGCTAAGAGTATAGTCCTAACTAATATATACCACTTACAAGAGCAATGTGCAGTTACTATGAATTATTGAAGACTATGTTTTAGTTGAAGACCATAGGTTTGCAAAAGAATTTAAAAAATATAGACATAGATTTTAGAGAAAGTCAGCAAACTTTTACAAGAAATCAGCAAAGCTTGCCAGTGTGATATTTTGAATGTCAACATAAGTAGTAAAAAAATCAATGTGAAATAGTGCCCTGTTTTGATCTTTCAGTTTCATAGTATTAATTTTTCAAAAGCTTTGCTCATTTTATTATTTTTATTTTACTTCCCAATCAATATGATCACATTGATTGTTTTATCTTAAAAAACAACTCTTTAATTTCAACTCTTCCATGGATAGCTGGTATACATTTTTATTTTATTTTATTTTTTTGTTACATGTTCAATGAGTTCTTTCTTTGGACAAAAGCATGAGGGCAAAAACACTGGCTATAACAATGAAAATACAGTATAGCGCAAGTAAATTTTGTCTAAACTAAAAGGTATTTTAAGCAACCATGAAGATACTGAAATAAATAAATACATATAGGGACAGCGCCTGTGGCTCAAAGGAGTAGGGTGCCAGCCCCATATGCCAGAGGTGGCAGGTTCAAACCCAGCCCTTGCCAAAAACTGCAAAATAAATAAATAAATAAATGTAAAATTGCAAAGTGGAAATAAAAGCTTTCAGTATTATTCAAATTACATTTATATGTGTCTTCATTTATCCGTGTCATCTTCACACGTCTTTTATTTTCTTGCAGGGGCCTACAAAGTTTGTATTACAAGTTGTATTTATTTTTATTTCGAAATAATTTGTTCGTTTATTAGTAAGCAATATTTTAAAAAACCTGACTCATCTGCAATCTTTGCAATCAATTACCAGTGACAGAAATCCAACTTGAGCTAACCTAAGCAAAAAAGAAAAAGTGCACCTTTTGCGTGACCAAACTTTGAGCAAGGCAGACTAGAAGGGAGCCTCTGACAGGGGAAGGTAGCTGTAGGTAGTTTCCTTTCTTTCCTTTTCACTGTGCTACATGCAGGTTTCTTTCCCTTCCTAGAGACAGACTTTCCCTGCTTTATTGAGAATATGGCTTCTGCCTAGCGACACTTTCAGCATCCTACAGAAATTCACCTCTTTCCCCATCTCCTGACTTTAAAATCCCTCTGATACTGGATTTTTGACTTTGGATTTCCAGGTTCTTGGTCTTGACGATTCGATGAATGAATCGATGGACCACAGGATGGACAGTAAGTTAGGTTTTATTTACAGAGGTATGATTGCAGCTCTTACAAAGAGCCAAACCTTGAACAGGATAAGATAGGTTTTATATAAGTGTCACAGCTCTTACAAAGAGTCAAACCTCCTTGTAGGGCAGGATGTAAGTGTCACAGCTCTTACAAAGAGCCAACCCTTACAGAGCAGGGTATAAGTGTTATAGCGCTTACAAAGAGTCAAACCTCCTTGCAGAGAAGGATGCAAGTGTTACAGTTCTTACAAAGAGCCAAAGTTCCTTGAAGACCAGGGTATAAGTGTTACAGCTCTTTCTCTTCTGTTCTCTCTCCCTCAGTGGTCTGCAGCAACCTGCTGAGGTCTTTGCTCTCCTGCTCTCTCTTCCCTGAAGGTCAGCAAAGATTTGCTGAAGTCTTGCTCTTCTGCTCTATCTTCCTTGACAATCTGTGATGATCTGCCTTTAGGCTCTCTGCTCAGGGGTTTATATAGGGGCAGTTGTCCAATGAGCTGAGAGCTTAGCTGATTGGTCTACAAAATAGACCAGTCAGGAGCAGGATTGAAAATGGACCAATCAAGGATGCACTGGAGGATTCACCAGTGTTTTCCCCTGATGGGCTGGTCTTTTTTGTTACTCCAGCCTCGGGTGAGAGAGGAAAGCTCCCTTTTGGCTCCAGCCTGCAGGTTTCTGTGCCAGCTGTTGCCAAGGCACAGCTGAAAGGTCCTCTAGTGCTGCTCTATGGGAGCCTCTGGTGGGGGAGGGAAGCTCCCCCGCTTGCTCCAGCTTGCCGGTTCCTTTGCCAGCTGCTGCCACCAAAACAGAGGTGGCAGATCCCCCAGCCCTGCTTGGCTGAGGTGCCACTTTTCCGGTATCACCTCCAAATATTCTGCTTGTCCTTCTCTATCCAGCAGAAATAGCAGATGGCAAAACTGCCCCTCCTGAAACCAGTCACTCAGCTTAGTGGGCAAGGTCTTATAACAGGCACAGACATAACATTTGGACCACATTTAAAAGGGACAATGAGAAGAAGAGGGGCAATGGGGAGATGTGTAATCCCTCAATGGGATAAGAGTGGAGGAACTCACACCTGGCCTCCAGTGAAATAAATCAGAGTAAAATGGAATGCATCCCACATACTTTACAAAAATCTGCTTATTGACAATAAAAAGTTAAAAGACTTAGAGGTTTTAACTTATTAGTATTCCTAGGAGATAATTGTCTATTGTAGATAAAATTTAATAACGAATTTCTGAGGACCTTTATGCATGTGATGTTATCCTAAATCATGTCCTTTTTTCTCTTCTCAGTTGTATTAAGGCTTAAATCTCAGTCTCCTGAGATATGAGGAGAGTGATGGGAGTGATCTGTAAGCTTACCTGAATAACACGGCAGAGATTCTTAATAAAACAGGTGTCAATGCTCTCCCATCCTCAATTCATTCTTTGTTTTCAGAGATAAGCTGAAGAATTACAAATTCTTTTGAAGCTTGAGTACAATTAATATATATGACATAAAGATTGGAATATTAGAGAAAATATAAAGTTGAACTAAATAGTTTTTCTTCTTCAGTCTTCTCGTTCTTCATTTTCTTTTTTTTTTTTCATTTCATTTCTTTTCTTGTCTTTCTTTCTTTTATTTTTCTGTTTTTTGAGACAGAGTCTTACTCATTCACCCTCAGTAGAGCGCAGTGGCATCTTAGCTCACAGCAGCCTCAAACACTTGGGCTCAAGCAATCCTCATGCCTCAGCTTCCCACATAACTGGGAGGCCTGGTGCCTGCCATAAGTGCTGAATAGTTTTCCTTATTTTTACTAAAGATAGGGGTCTCACCCTTGATCAGAAGACCTGACTGCCTACGCCTCCCAGAGTGCTAGGATTACAGGCATGAGTCACTGATGGGTCTTTACCACTGACATACACATCCTGCTTTTAACAGTAGCAATCTTACCTAAAGAATAAAACCTAACCTTCTACTGTTTAAATAAACTTCTATTTTTATAACAGTAAGACTATAAAGCCTCTTCAAATTCTCAATTATTTTATTCCTTTGTCAACAAAGTAGCACATTACATGTGTTCAAGAACAATTTTTTCAGTGGCATTCACAAGGAAATTATTTTTTTTTTCGTCATTCTATTCACATGAGAATGCCTTGGGAAAATTTTTTTTTCCTTCTTGATATCATGCTGATGCTGGTATTCAAGCAAATGGTGCCTGCCACAATTTCCCAAACGTGCTAAATAGCCATCTATCTGCACAGCACTTGGCTTCCCCCGAGACTTGGAAAGGGGGCTTCTGCTCCAGCGCTTGTCTCACTTTGTCAGACTCCTTCATGCTTGCAGTTAGAGTCCAAGTATCTCTTGAATAGTTGCATCAACTTAATACACTCATGTCTGCAACCAGAGGGATTCAAACGCATCATGGAAGTGATGGGAGGAAGGGGAAAAGATGTAAGCCACAGCATTATGTTAACCCCGTCTTCCCTTTACAGCTACTCTTCATACTGGAAAAATTCTCTCTTCCTCCACAGTTTTACCAAAGTAAAACTTCGACACTAATGTTTCCTGATCTTAGTGAGAACCTTGGGATAGTAGAAATTGCTGCCCATATAAAATATGGGCCTTAGTACAACCAGCCAAAAAAATCCTTGTAAGAAGAAAGTAATATTCATTTGACTGCACCATAAGATATTCGAATATAATTCTTCAACCTTCTACATATGTATCCAATTGGTTATTCATATATTCTCCTAAAATTTACTTGAAATGTCTGTGATACTGATACTGGAAAGTGGTGCCCCAGCCAGCTCAGCCCAGCAGGGCTGGGGGACCTGCCACCTCTTTCTTGGTGGCAGCAGCCAGAAAAGGAATTGGCAGGCTGGAGCAAGTGGGGGAGCTTCCCTCTCCCACCAGAGGCTCCAGTAGAGCTGCACTAGAGGACCTGCTGGCTCTGCCTTGGCAGCAGCTGGCACAGAAACTGACAGGCTGGAGCCAAAGGGGGAGCTTTCCTCTCCCACCAGAGGATCCAGTAACAAAAAAGACCTGGCGGATCAAGGGAAAACATTAGCGATTCCTCCAGTGCATCCCTGATTGGTCTGTTTTCAATCCTGCTCCTGACTGGTTTATTTTATAGACCAATCAGCTAAGTTCTCAGCTCATCGGACAACTGCCCCTATATAAACCCCTGAGCAGAGAGCCTAGGGGCAGATCACAGATCATCAAGGAAGAGAGAGCAGAAGAGCAAGGCTTCAGCAGATCATTGCAAACTGTCGCAGACCTTCAAGGAAGATAGAACAGAAGAGCAAAGACCTCAGTAGATTGTCTCAGACCACTGAGGGAGAGAGAGCAGAAGAGGAAGAGTTGTAACACTTGCATCCTGCTCTACAAGGAGGTTTGGCTCTTTGTAAGAGCTGTAACACTTATACCCTGCTTTGCAAGGAGCTTTGGCTCTTTTTAAGAGCTGTAACACTTACATCCTGCCCTGCAAGGAGGTTTGGCTCTTTGTAAGAGCTGTGACACTTTAAAACCTATCTTATCCCGCTCTGCAAGGTTTGGCTCTTTGTAAGAGCTGTAATAATACCTCTGTAAATAAAACCTAACTTACTGTCCATCCTGTGGTTCATCGATTCATTCATTGAATCATTGAGACCAAGAACCTGGAAATCCAAAGTCAAAAATCCTGTATCAATACATCCATTTCTAAAAATATTCATTTATTATTATGCACAATTCAAAATTTATGAAAGAATCAGCACAGGACAAATTTTATAATAATGAGCAACAACAACAACAAAATAGAATAATCACACAGTAATTAACTGGCAAACAGTAAAGCTACATTATTACTATATTTCCTACATAAATGCAATATATATACTACGTATATCAAGGAGTGTGGATTTCATGTCTTGCAACTAGAATACAAATGAACTTAACAAAAATGTTTCCTGACTATATATTGGTTAACACTGCTAATTTTATAGAGCTAATAGTAAACTATGAATGTAAATAAAATTTGGTTGATTTTTTAAGTCCTATTAGCTAGAAATTAATGAAATTCCTAACCACATTTAATGAATAAAGTATGCCTTGTTGCTCTTTTTTCTTTTATGTATGTACTCTGTTGTCACATTATTATTTTAAAGCTGTTTTTATACAATAAATGTCTTCATTCAATAGCCAGTTTTTTTTTCTTTTACTAAATGCAAGAAAATATTAATTTCAGTATAAAAATATTCATGAAAGGAACTTTGGAATAACAAGAAAAAAATAACATTTTACCTATCTTTCTAAGATCTATGAGCTGTCAAATCTCTTTTTATAATTATAGGGGAACTTACTTTCCTCATATGTTCTATAAAATTCTGATGCTCATGTGCTGTTAAGTTTATTTCTTTTCTTCTGCTATTTCACTCAGTTGTTACTGTGTTTCTCCACTATGGGTACAACATTTGATGTTTAAATCACTATAGCTGGAGGCAGAGAAGCAGAATCCAAACAGGTGTAACTTTTCCCCTTTTCTTCCATTGTATTAAAAAGGTTTTCAAGCCCAGGCCTCTCCAACTTTCTTGGAAAAACATCACTATTCCATTATTTAAGATGATTTGATTCTTCATTCTTTACTAGACTTAGAGCCCACTTTTACAAAAAAAAAAAAAAAAGGATTCATTAATGTGTGAAATGTGTGAAGTTAAACTCTAGGCCTTCTAGTCTGATTCACTGCTATCACAGAGCTTTAGTCAGCTTTAGTAATTTAATATGTTTTTGTTGCTATTGTATCTCTACTAATATTTACAAGTGGAAAAGAACATTATAGATATTTGTTTCCTTCTCGTAATAATGACACTAATACCATTGCACCATTTGTCCTGAATACATGTCAAATCCAATTTTTAAAATTAATTAATAGGGGAGCAGAGGAAGATAGCAGACTAGAGACAACTGCTTACCACCTACTCATGGGGAGATGTCGTGTACTGGCACGAGAGAGGGACCGCTCAAGACCTGAGTGGAAATGGTGGGAAATTAAGAAATGAAGCCAGTAAGATGTAGAGAGGTGAAGACAAGAGATTGAGATAGGATTGTGGGGTGGGGTAGGGGGGCTGGTGTAGCTGATGACTGCAGCCAGACACTGAACTATGGAAATAGCTTTATTGATACAGTATCTTAACAAGATTGCATATTCTTATCACATGGGGTAGAGATCAACCTTACAGAGCAAAAACTGTGTGTTTGTCAGTAACAAAGTATGCATGGGCTCCATGATCTCTGACAGGTGTGAAAATAATGTTGTTATGGGAGAAGATGTGTTTAAGGGTTGTTCCCTGAGCATTTCCCAGGCTGCGGGGGCCCTGCCAGCCATAGCCCATTCCCCACAGGGAGACAGGAGAAAGTGGACTTTGACCACCTCTGGCTGGGGAAGTCTACCAGGAAACACCACTCCAGGGACACAGTGAAGCAAAGAGAGACTTCAGGTGACAATGAGGAGGTCTGGCACTGAGGAAAACCCACACAGAAGGCATGTGGTTGGTACAGGCAGAGGCTGTCTGGTTGGCCAGCTCTCTGGCAGAGGACTGGGGATGGGAAAGGGCTGTCTTGAAGTTTTTATTTATTGTTTTGTTTTTTTTTTTACATATACATGTTTATTTGGTTTCCACTTTTTGCCTTCACAAAATCAAAAAGGCTTAAAATTTAATAACAATAACAATGTTTAAGATAAGAACTAGAAAGAAAAACCTCATAAAGAATGAACGAAGATAGGGCGGCACCTGTGGTTCAAAGAAGTAGGGTGCTGGCCTCATATACCAGAGGTGGCAGGTTCAAACCTGGTCCTAGCCAAAACTGCAAAAACAAACAAACAAATAAACAAAAAAACCCTTAAAAAAAAAAAGAATGAACAAAGATAAATACATTCATAAAAGAAATCAGATAATTGCTGCAACGAAATATTGAGCAATAATAATAATAATGCCACAAAAGTAACATTCACATTGTCAAATGAGAGTATGTCTATTACAGAATGCTTTCACTCTGAGGTTCAGTATGGAGTCATCAGTTAACGTCTCCTTATTTTTTCCCCCAAAGTCTCAAAAAATAGACAAATAATATTTATAAATAAAAATAAAAGATAATTTCAGAAACAGGTCATACCAAATCTTATAGATAACAGAAAAAAAAGAAATACTTCAAAATCATTCTACTTCACCTAGATATACCTGATATTAAAATTGGAAAAAATACATTATTATAAAGGGAAATTACAAACATATTTCACTTATAAATGAGGATGCAATATCCTAAACAACATGTTTGCAAGTTGAATTAAAAATTAATGTTTAAGTAATGTACTTTGGTCAATATTAAATAAAATTTATGTAAGAATTAGTCAGTATTTCTTTTTCTTTTCCTTTCCCTAACCCTCTCCATCCTTCTCTGTCTGATCTCCCCTTCTCCCATGCCCCACCATGTCATTAATTGTCATTAATTGTCCTCATATCAAAGTTGAATATATAGGATTCATACTTCTCCATTCCTATGATGCTTCTCTAAGAATAATATGTTCCGCCTCCATCCAAGTTAGTACAAATGCTGCAAATTCTTTATAAATGGCTCAATAGTATTCCATGGTATACATATACTACATCTTGCCAATCCATTCCTGGGTTGAAGGGCATTTAGGCCTTTTCCACATTGTAGCGATTGTAAATTGAGCTGCAATAAACAGTCTAGTACAAGTGTCTTTATAATAAAAGTTGTTTTTTTTTTTTTTTCCTTCTGGATAGATGCCAGTAATGGGATTTCAGGATCAAATGAGAGGTCTAGGTTGAGTACTTTGAGGTTTCTACATACATACTTACAAAAAGGTTTTATTTGTAGAAGTGTTCCTTTCTTTCCACATCCACACCAGCATCTGCAGTTTTGAGATTTGTTCTGAAGTTTTTTGATTTTGGACTGGGCTACTCACTGGAGCAGTGAGTAAACTAGAACACCATCTGGGGGCTAGGGTTGAACACTGGGTGGGGTGGCTCTTCCATCAGCTTGGTTGCTGGCAGGTCACCACCATTGTTGAAAGGCTGCAAGCAGTGGAGGAAGAGTCTGCAGGACTCTAAAGCATGGCAGGCTATGGTGTGTCTGCTGAGCTCCAGCAGCCTTCTTCAGGTTGAGCTTCAGGAACCCTGTACCTCCCTCAAAACCAGAGGGCTGCTTTTATCAGGGGACATTGTTTAACAAGTATCCTGAGAAGTCTAGGGAGAGTTTTGAGACCCTACTCCAGTGGGAACTGAATGCTGACTAAGTGAACATGCCTAGATTGAAAGCAAAGAAATCAAGAAGATGAGACCTTATCTCCTCTGAAATAATAGAATGACTTCCATCACAGTGCCACCTGGTGTCCAGACAACACATTGCAATATAGACATATCTGTATATGTGTACCTGTATATATGTATATAAACACACATGTATGTATATGTATATATGAATGTGTATATATACATATATACACACACGCATACATATATTGTATTATATTTTTACCTTCTTTTCTCAATTTTTTCCTGTTTCTTTCTTTCTTTTCTTCATTGTTGTCGCTGTTGTTGTATCTTCAGTTTTTTTGGTTGTATTTTAATTTTTTTCATTTTTATTTTTTAAAATAGCAAGGGCTCCTCCATTTTTGTTATGTTTCTTCAATTTCTTTTATTCTTTCTTGATTTTTAAATTTTTCTCCTTTTTCTGTCTTTTGGTAGAGATTTTTCTACTTTTCTCATTATTCTCACATAAAATTTTCATATAACAGCTAAGGTATCCCTTTTTTTTCCTTTATCTTATACAGTTGTATTTTTAATTTTCTTTATATATTTTTGTTATTGTTTTCTTTTTTATTGTCATATCTGAGGGCTGGGGGGAGGGGGGTCAGGGATTGGTCTGGCTCAAGGGAGCCAAAATATCATGGTCTAAGATGTCCTTCTAGGTTTGGCCTATGGGAAGAAGGTATTGGTATGTCCCCACTGCGATATACTTTCTATATTCAGCAGAAATGGGGACTTGCTTTTGCCCAGTCTGGGATTGAGCTCCAGATATTAAAGAACTTGCCCAGCCCAATCTCCAAAGTCCTAGAGGTATAGGTGTGATTAAAGCACCCTGAATAGTACCATCTAGTATCACTCTTTACCTCTATTACTACCCTTTTTCTCTCCTTTTCTTCAATTCTTTCCTTCCAACCCACTCTTTTTTCCCCTTCCTCTTCCTCTTTTTCTTTTCTTTCTCACTTTTTGTTCTTTACTCTTGTCTTCCTTTTGGCCTTATACCAAAGACCACTTCAACACCTAAGTACTAATCCAACATATCTTAAAGCAAAGGAGGTAGTAGAAAGGAAAATGTAGGAGATCAAAGTGAAAAAGAAGAAAACACACATGAGAAGGACCTAACAGAAAAATTCTGGCAACACTAAAAACCAGAACAGAGCAACCCTCTCCACCCCAAGGGATCATGAGATAGCTACTGCAAAAGATTCCACCTACGAAGAATTAATAAAAGTGGTAGAAAGATAATTTAAAATAAAGATGGGAAAAATCATAAAGGGAATTGCTGAGAAAGTGAAAAAAACAGCAATAAAAATGGAAAACAGATATGAACATTATAGAAAGAATATGGGAAAACTAAAGGACTTAAAGGAGTCACTCAGGGAACTTAAAAATGGAGTATAAAGTATCAATAACAGATTAGACCATGGAGAAGAATGAATCTCAGAACTAAAGGATGAAGCTCTTGAGCTAACCCAGGTAGTTAAAGAGGAAGAAAAGAGGAGATAGAAAGCACAGCACTCACTCTGAGAATTATGAGACCTCATGAAGCATTCAAAAATACAAATTCTAGGTATTCCTGAAGGGGAAAAGACTGTAGCAAAGGAATGAAAGCCCTACTGGAGGATATCATATATGAAAACTTCCCAAATATGACTAAAGATTCAGAAACACCCCTTTTAGAGGGATATTGAATTCCAGGTTGTCTCAACACAAATTGAGCATCTCAAAACACATTATAATGAACCTGTCCAAAGTCAAGATGAAAGAATAAATTACACAGTCAGGAATAAGTGCCAATTGACATATAGGGGATGATCCCTCAGGGTGACAGTGGACTTTCAAGCTGAAACTTAGCTTAAACAAGCCAGAGGAGAATAATCAACTACCTTTAACCTCCTTAAACAAATTGGTTTTCAGCCCAGAATTCTGTATACTGCTAAGTTTCAAAGTCAATGAAGAAATACAATTTTTTACTGATAGTCTAATATTGAGAAAATTCACCACAAGAAGACCAACTCTACAGGAAATAATTAGAAATAATATTTCTCACACTTAATATAACAATGGACCACCAGCAACATAAATACCCAGAAACTAAAGGATAAAACTGAGCTTCCATAATAGCCCAAAAGGATAAAACTAAGCAATGAACCTTCACAAAATAAGATGAATAGAACTCACTTAACACTACATTTGTTAATTCCTTCAATAAATGTTAATGGATTGAATTCCCCATGAAGAGGTACAGGCTGGCCAAATAGATTAAGACAAGCCTAAAAAGACAATCTATACATTGTCTCCAAGAAACACACCTAAACTTGAAAGACAAAGGAGACTTAAGGTAAAGGAAAAGTATTGGAAAGCAATATTTCAGGCAAATGGAAATCAGAAGAAAGGAGGGGTCATGATTTTATATTCAAATACAAGGCGATTTAAAAAACTAGAGCAAAGAAAGACAAACATGGTCACTTTATACTGATAAAGGGAACAATACAAGAGGAGAGTTCAATCTAAATATTTATGCACTCAACTTAAATGCTCTCAGGTTTATGAAACAGACTTTAATTAGTCTGAGCAATATGATATCTTATAACACCATAATAGCCATAGACTTTAACACCCCTGTAGCAGAACAAGACAGATCATATAATCAGGAACTAAACAAAGATACAAGGAAATTAAATGCAACCCTGGAACAAATGGGCTTTATAGACATGTACAGAACACACCATCTCAAATCCAAGGAATACATGTTCTTCTCATCAGCACATGGAACATATACCCAAACAAATCACACCCAAGGACACAAATCAGATCTCAACAACATTTAAAAAATTTAAATTATAGCCCTGCATCTTCTCAAACCACAAGGTAATAAAGGTGGAATCCTACTCCAACAAGAAGTTTCATTCTCACACAAAGACATGGGAAGTAAACAAACTTATGCTGAATGACAATTGTGTTAAGAAAGGGATAAATGAAGAAATCATTAAATTCCTTAAACATAGGATCAATGAAGCTATATGTTACCAAAATCTGTGAAAAACTTCAAAAGCAGACCTAAGAATAAAGTTTATCATATTAGATGCCTTCATCTGCCTAAAAGGAAGGAGAAAGGGGAAAGAGAGGGGGGAGGAAGGAGGATGAGTAGTAGGAGGGTAAGTGGTAGTACCACACCTACAGTGCATCTTACAAGGGGACATGTGAGATTTACTAGGTGAAGAATATAAATGTTTTAACACAATAACTAAGAAAATGCCATGAAGACTATGTTAACCATTTTGATGAAAATATTTCAAATTGTATGCAAAACCAACACATTGTACCCCATTTTGCATTAATGTATACAGCTATGATTTAATATAAATAAATAAATAAACAATAAATAAATAAAAATACATGCCTATATCTGAAAAACAGATAGCACATCAACAAGCAATGAATTCTCTTAAGGAAATGGAAATGGAAGTGCAATCTAATCACAAGCCTAGCAGAATATAAGAATCATAATTAAGTCAGAAATAAAGGAAATTTAAAATAAAAGAATGATTCATAAAATTAAAGAAACAAAAAGTTGATTCTTCAACAAAAAAAACAAATAAAATATAAACCTGTGGGCAGATTAACTAGGAACATAAAAGTAGAATATCTAATAACCTCAATCAGAAACTCAAAAGGGGAAACAGCAACATATGCCACAGAGATACATGAGATTTTCTCTGACTACCATAAGAAACTCTATGCCCAGATTTGACAGTATGGAAGACGTGAAACAATAATTGGAATAACACTATGTTCCTAGATTTAATTAGGAAGAAACTGATTTGTTGCGTATACCAATATCAAGCACTGAGGTTAAAGAATAATAAATAATCTTCCAACAAAATAAATCCCCAGACCACATGGCTTCACACTAGAATTCTATCAAACCTTTAATGAAGAGCTTGTATCAATCCTGTACAACCTATTCAAAAACATTATGAAGGAAGAACCCTTCCATAACATGTTCTATGATGCAATCATCGCCCTCATACTAAGCCAGGAAAGGACCTAACTAAAAAGGAGAACTACAGACCAATTTCACTAATGAATATGGATGCAAAAATACTCAATAGTCTCTTAGCTAATAGATTACAGCTACACATTAAAAAGAATATGTACATCACACACTCAATTAAGCTTCATCCCAGGGTTGCAATGCTTTAACATATGCAAGTTCATATATGTAATCCACCATATCAAAAGAAGCAAAAACAAAAATCATATTATCTTCTCAATAGATGCAGGAAAAGCATTTGATGAAATTCAGCTTCCTTTTCTAACAAAATACTGAAGAATATAGGGCATAAGGGGCACATTTCTTCAACTGATTGAAGCCATCTACAACAAACCCATAGCTAATATACTGCAAGGAATAAAACTGAAAGATTTTCCACTTAGAACAGGAACCAGACAACATGTCCTCTATCACTACTACTATTCAGCAGAGAGCTGGAAGTTCTAATCAGTACAATCAGGCAAGAGAAGGATATAAAAGGGCATTGAAATGGGAGGCAGAGGATTTAAACTCTTGCTCTTTGCCAATGATGTGGTCTTATACTTAGAAAACCCCAGAAATTCAACCACCAGACTCCTGGAAGTAATCAGTTAATCTTTCAGGTATAACATTACTTCCCAAAATCAAAGTACACAAGTCAGTAGCCTTTGTATACACCATAAACCAGGTCAAGAAGCTAGTTAAAAACACAGTTCCTTTCACAGTGGCTTCAAGGAAAACAAAATACTTAGGAATATACCTAACAAAAGAGGTTAAAGATCTTTACAAAGAGAATTGTGAAACTCTAAGAAAACAAATAGCAAAAAACATTAACAAATGGAAGAACATACCATGCTCTTGGATGGGAAGAATCAACATTTTTAAAATGTCTATATTACTCAAATCAATCTACAGATTCAGTGAAATCCCTTTAAAATACCAACATAATACTTTGAAGAACTGGAAAAAGTTCTTTATTTTGTATGAATCCATAAAACAATTTATATAGCCAAGAAAATTTTTAATAATAGAAACACAGTCAAAGGCATCACTCCACCAGAGTTTAGGTTATATTACAAGTACTCAGTGATCAAAACAGCATGGTATTGGCACAAAATAGAAACATAGATATATAGAATCAAATAGAAAACCAAGAGGTGAAATCAGTGTCTTATAGACATCTGATCTTTGATAAACTAAAGTCTATACTAGAGAAAATAATCCTTATTCAATAAATGGCACAGAGAGAACTAGATAACCACAAGTAAAGACTGAAATTGGACTTGCATCTTTCAACACTTACAAAAATTGAAGCAAGATGGATAAAATATTTAAATCTAAGACATGACATGATAAAAATCTTAGAGGAAAGTGTTGGAAAAACTCTTAAGAATTTCAGCCTGGTGAAAAATTTTATGAAGAAGACTTCACTGGCAATTGCAACAATGAAAATAAACAAATGGTAATTAAATAAACTGAAAACCTTCTGCACAACTAAGGACACAACAATTAAAGCCAATAGCCAACCTCCAAAAGGGAAAAGATATTTGGATGTTTGATTTTGACAAAGGTATATTAACTAAGGTCTGTAGAGAACACAAATTAATCACCAAAAAAGAGCAAACAATCCCATTTATCACTGGACAAGAGACACAAGCAAAACCTTCTCTGAGGAAGACAGGCAAATGGCTAATAACATATGAAAAACTGTTCAACATCCATAATCATCAGAGAAATGCATATCAAAACTGCCCTGAGATATCACCTAACCCCAGTGAGAAGAGCCCACATCACAATGTCCCAGAGTTGTGGATACTGGCACAGATGTGGAAAGAAAGGGATACTTTTACACTGTTGATGGGACTGCAAACTAATATAGCCTCTTTATTAAGTACAGAGAATTATCAAATAACTCAAATTAAACCTCCCATGCTAGCACTAGCATCTACCCAGAAGATAAAAAAAATTTTTTTTCATTATAAACATATTTGCACTAGACTATCTCAGCTCAATTTCCAATCACCAAGATGTGGAAAGACTTGATTCCATCAAGTCAAGAATGTATTAACAATCTGTGATATATACACACCACGGAGTACTATTCAGCCATAAGAAAAGATAGTGCCTTTATTTTTCATATAACCTGGATGGAGTTGAAACATAGTCTTCTTTGTAAAGTGTCACAAGAATGAAAAAGCAAATGTCCAATGTACTTAATTTTACTATGAAGGATGAAGCCAGTAGATGATCTAATTCCTGTTCATGTAGGAAAAAAACTTAATTCTATTTGAGTTGGGGGTTAATGAGGGAGGAAGGAGGGGGAGGGGGATTGGTGTGCTCCCACTTAAAGGGCACGAGGTAGAGGTGTTTATCACAGTGTTTGGGTGCAGGACACAACTATAAGAGGGACTCTACCTGATGTATTCAATTATTGTAACCCTCACAATAACCTAAGATAAGAAAATATATACAATTAATTAATGTTGTTTGCTCCCTACATCAGTAAATGGTAACCATAAAATAGTCATTTACAAAAATTATATAATGCATTAAGAGTAATCACTATCTTAGTAAGAAGGTAATAATTATTCTTAAAGAATTTCCTATGTAAGATCACTTATTTGGGCAATATTTTTAAAACTATTCTGAAGTATTTATTATCAAATACATAATGTTATATCTTGATAATATTGAGCAACAAAAAATAGAATAATCACATAGCAATTAACTAAAAACCAATAATGTTTCATTAGTGCTATATTTCATACATAAATCTACTATAAACTAGGTATATCAAATTGTGTAGATTTTGTGCTCTGCAACTAGAATATGAGATTGGACTATTATGTTCATGAATTCATCCTAGAAAAAGTATTATATACCTCATTGCTGACTATCACTATAGTCAACCTCAAGGTGCTCCCCTTGGAAAACTATGCACTGATGGCAGCACCTGGTCCACCTTTCAAAGCCATTCTGGAACTCTTCACATATTCTGGAACTATTTGAGTATTCTGTTTTTTAGTCAAAGGAGCATTACTTTCTTGTTATACTGCTATATCTTGATATTTCTAATTTCTTTTGAAAACATTCCCTTTTTTTTCTTCATAATATTTTTAAATTTAAAATATTAGATTTAAAATACATCATTTCTTTAACAGAGTTTGACATCAAAGTGAATGTGCTCTGTCAAAAAGAAGTAGATCAAAGGGACAATGGACTAAAACATTTTGATAGTTTCAAATATGGGTAATTTGCATTTGATTTGATGTACTCTAAAAGAAGTTGATCCTAATATGTCTTTGAAATGCCATTCCAGAAAATAAAGAAGATTTGTTGTATTGTATTTTGTACATTTAACAAACTCCAAAGCTCTTTTGTTTTATAAACTTGAGACATACTCGATGCATATTAAAGAAGTAAAAATATTTTGCTTTGACTTCAGTGAAGGAAATCACTAAGGTCTTATAAGTAGGAAACATAATAACCTGACTATGTCACTACATAATAAGTGAAAAATATTAATGAGCCATGGTGCCTTCATGACTATATGTTACACGATGAATGTGGCAGTTAGTGCTCTAGTAGCAGTAGAGTAAAAAAGTGTATGGGTCCCTGGTGTTCTGAGTTTATGAGCTTCACTGATCAGGCAAAAGTGACTTGGTTTGAGGAAGAATGAGACTCACAATGTTAAATATTATTTCAACTGAAGAGAAATTACTTGCCTGGGAATTTTAGGTTTTATTTTCTTGCATGACAAAATTTTAAAAACAGAAAAAATGGACAATAAATAAATGAAGCAGTAAAGATCATAACTTATCTTCTAAAACTTGTAATCCTTTCAAATGAATAAGAGATAAGGTCTATTTCTAAGACCTTAATTCATTGTTGATAAATATACTATTCCATATGTATATTTAAAGAATATTTATTATATTTGTTTATTGCTTCAAGCCTTTGCTAATAATACGTTAATATAAGACATGCTTTCAAATACCCTTGACTTAGCCACTTCATCATACTACTAGAAATAATATCAATAATACTGATAATAATGGTAAATAATCATGTACTGTTTATTAACTAAGTCAAGCAGTATCCCATTAATAAGTTTTAATTTATGTAATCCTCATAGTATTGTAGAGGACAGAATTATTAACCTAATTTAACTACAGACAAAATTGAGGTACAAATAACTTAAATAATTTTCCCAAGATCATATAATGAGGTAGAATCAGGCTCACACACAAGGGATCTATCATTCCAGAATCTGAATAATTAACAACTTTGTTGTATATTGCTTCTTACTTAGCTATAATGCACACTTTCAGAATTAACTGGGTTATGTATAACTGTTTGGTAGATATTAAAGAACTTGTAGAATATTAGCTATAAATTTAGATCATATATATTTATAACTGGAATTGTTTCAGAGTAGAAATTAGTACTATGTTATCTTCATGTTTATTCAACAAGAAACAGTATCAGTTTTCTAAATAGTAATTTTGCATTAAAATTAAAATAAATAAACTTAAACTATTTACCCTTCATTATAATAACAACCATTAATTAAATCCTCTGGCTTTCATATTAACATAATGAAAGACATCAATGTTGAGAATAAAATATAGCTCTTTAAATGGGGCATTTTCATTGCCTACAGGTGGAAATTATATTTGCATAGAAAAATTTACTGTCTGTGAGACAAGAGCATGTGAGCTCTACATACCTATTACAAAATGTATATGTCAGATTATTTATATGAACCTTTTACATTTGAGAACTCTAATAGCCTGAAATTTACATTTCATAAGAGAAAAGAATAGGAGGTATACTCATATAGTATATCTATATACATGTTTTCCTCTTTGTTGATTATCTATATTTAATAAATTTGAAAATCTGAGGCTTTTACAGTAAAATAAACAAATTAATATGATAATAGAGAACTAAAATGTTGATAAAGGTAAAGTGAAGTAAGTAGCTTAGATTGAACAGAAATGATAATTAAATAACTGAAATAATAGCTATGAGGCAAATTGATAAAAACAATATATAAAATTTCTAAATTCATGAAACTGTTTTTGTTCCACAAGGTAAGAATTAAACATCTACCACTGTGTATACACTTAGTTCACAAACTCCTCAGTCCAAAATGCCTTGCTGTTGGGTACCAGGCCCAAACTACAATGTGAGTTCTTTCCCAGTGACTGGTGAAGATGAGAGAATAAGACAAAAATGAAGATTTGAAGACATAGAAGAAAGTTTTTTAAAGCTGGCCAGTGAACTGTCCACCTCCAAGAGTGAGGACTAGTGGAAGCCCCTAGATCCAGGCTAGCTCTGTTTTTATTACACATATCACTGTTTTAATCATCAACCTAATGGGGGAAGGCTAAACCCTTACATCATGGTTCTTGCTGGGCTTGCATTTTCTAACCAAACTATTTCTTTAACTACATTAATTATACTGATTTACTTCTTACTATTATTACACTAAGCTATTTATGATCTTAATACACATGAAACATGGGGAAGGGAACACAGTCAGGATTAGGATGTCAAAGCAGACCCCCACTAGACCATGTACACAAATCTCAAGAGTGGCAATTACCCACTGGGAAGCCTATACTCAGACAAGGTGCCACTTCTGCCCATACAGAGATGACAGAAGAAAGGAGATATTTTTATCCTCATCATTCCTGAGAGAATTTTTTCTTTCTTAATGAGGTTTAGAGAACCTCCTGTTCTCCAGTGAATTCTGAATTCCCTCACCAACTCCCAAAATGCACTAACTCTTTGTGAGAGGGCAGCCCTACCCACGGGGACCCTTTGTCTCAGTGCTCAGGGACCTCTGAGCTGAGCGGCACTGGCAGAGGGGTGAAGCTCCTACAAGATAGTTTGCTTGAAAATGCCTGGCTTTCAGGCTGTCACTTTGCAACAGATTTTGTGTTTCTCTAATCCACTTGTCTCCTGCCTCTGTTCCCTTTTGCCAATCATCTGCAATCATTTTCTTAATTCTGTTCCTAACCTACTTACAATAAACAATTAAGAAATGGTTTTAAATTTATTAATCATTATTTCTAGCAATGCAAGCACATCAAGATATGACTCTGCCTTAAGTACCCACATGTCCACCCACACCTTGTCATTAGAATAGCATAAACACTCAAAAACTAAACTTTAAATAGTTGTATTTAGTAAAATTAAAAAAAAAATTAGCCATTTCTCCACCTGGTCTTGAAAAAGAGTGCAGATCATGGGGATAATTAATCATGAGAATTTATTTCCTGTCCCTTCCAATTCCATGCTTTAGTAGAAGTGCTCCTGAGAAAAGAAAAGTTAAAAGGGTGAATTGCAAAAAAGGAAAATAAAATTGTGCTACATGGTCAATTACAAAATAAATAGTGCTTTTTCCTGCTACTTTCCACTTACTTATCAAGTCAAAGTGATCCATCGTAAAATCACTGTCTTCTACATGTAAGTATCTAAACATTTACTTTAGTAAAGATTTATACAGAACTATTTAGTGGATCTCCTTAATGTTTAAAACTTTATAACTTTTTTTTTTTTTTGAAGTTTTTGGCCAGGGCTGGGTTTGAACCTGCCACCTTCGGCATATGGTGCCCTACTCCTTTGAGCCACAGGCACTGCCCAATGTTTAAAACTTTAAAATGGATTTTTTAAAAATAAGTCATTACTTGCATTTCGTTCGCAGAATCTAATAGTTGGTGTCATTGGAATGCGCCCTGGCCAGCTAAACAACAATGACATCTGCAACAAAAATAGCCTGTGGCTGTAGTGGGTGACTCTAGTCTTAACTACTTGGGAGACTGAGGCAAGAGAATTGCTTGAGCCCAAAAGTTTGAGGTTGCTGTGTGCTGTGATGCCATGGCACTCTACCAACGGTGACATAGTGAGACTCCATCTCAAAAAAAGAAAAAATGCTACAAACTTAACAAAAAATAATTCTTAAAAAAGATAATTTTCAACTGTAATAATATTAATTTGCTAACCAAAACATTTCAACTTTTCTAGACTTTCCAAGCAAAAGAAAAACAAAAAGACATTGATAAAAATACACTTAGGTAATATGGAAAAAATTTACATATTTCTTAAAATGATAAAATACAATGTACTATTTTAATATAATTCTAAACAATTATTAGTAGTTCCTAAGCAGTATAATCAGTACTATAATTGCAGACCCTATTATTATTGAAGATTTTTGTTTAAAAATAAATTCTTATATAAGTTTGTAAGCAAGCTCAGCATGTGTAATTTATAAATTCTGAATTTTACTATTTCATAAGTAGTAGAATGCTATCATAACCTCAGCAGAAAGAACATTGTCTGTGCCTGTCGGCCTGCTGCGTGTGAATAGGTAACTCAAATACTCTCAGTGTTTAGTGCTAAGATACCACTTTTGCATACTGACCCTTTCTCTAGTGCTACTATTTTTACTATAACACTAGTAATTACTTCTAGTTAGTGCTTTTCAAGGACATTTCATTCCTTCATTCTTTCGCTTTTTGAAAAGAAGTAGCATTAATTCACTTCTTTATTTGTAACTGGCATATACTAATCATATAAATTTGTAAGGTACAATGTGCTGTTTCAATGCACAGATACACAGTTTAGTATCAAATTGAGTACGTACAACATCCATCTCTTTGAACATCTATTATTTCTTTGTGATGACAAACTTCAAAATATTCTCTGCTACTTCTCTTGAAATATACACTATTTTGTAAATTGACTATTACTAGCTGTAACTTCCAGTTAATCTTTTGACCAATTTGTAGCTCTGTTCTTTCTTCTTCCCTCTCAGCCTCTGGTAAACACTTTTGTACTCTCCACTATAAAATGAACTTTTTAATCATGTGTGTGTGTGTGCATGTGTGTATGTATTTTTATAGTTGAAATGAGGTCTCACTATGTTTCCCAAGCAGGTTTCGAACTCCTGAGCTGAAGCAGTCCTCCTACCTCCACCTTCCAAGCAGCTAGGACTAAAGGTGCAGACCACTGTGTCTGGTAAAATCAACATTTGGAGATTCTACATGAGTGAGATCATATTGTGTTTTTGTTTCTGTTCCTGGCTTATTTCACTGACCATTGTGTCTTCCAGGTTCATTCATGATGTCACAAATGATAGGATTTCATTCTGTTCTATGGCTGACAACTGAAAAAGTCATTGTCACTCTCTCTTTTGTATATACATATTTTTAAGTCTTTTATTTTGGAAATACTAAATGGTTAATCTGTAATGGTAGTGTATAATTACATCTTTGTTTACATATAAAAATCAATTTCCAAAAGAAAAATAAATTGAAAATAAAATTAAATTCCATGTACTTTAATTATTATGTCAGTGAAGGGATTGTGCTCTTAATGCTCCTTAGCATGTGATGTAATTATTCATCTAGTATCAAAATTTATTAGCGAGAAAGAACTTATTGTTCATTCCACAAATCTTGAAAATAATTTCTTTGAATCTGGGACAATAATATAACTAAGAATTTGGACATAAACATAATAGAAAATTTATTTTTAAAAATCCATGGGTTTAGGCTCAGTGCCTGTAGCTCAGCAGCTAGGGCACCACCCACATACACCAGGGCTGGAGGATTCGAACCCAGCCTGGGACTGCCAAAAAAAATAAATAAATAACCGGTGTTGTGATGGGTGCCTATAGTCCCAGCTACTTTGGAGGCTGAGGCAAGAGAATTGTTTGAGCCCAAGAGTTTGAGGTTGCTGTGAGTTGTGATGCCATGGCATTCTACCGAGGGTGACATAGTGAGACTCTGTCTCAAAAAAAAAAAAAAACCATGTGTATATTAAGCAAATTCTATATTATATTAATATGATTGCATTGCTGAAGAGAAAGTGAAGTCTACTCATTAAACCGATGCATTTAATTGTACACCAACTTATAACGAAAATCATATAACAACATCAATAGCTGAATTTTCTTTACTTTGAATGTCATTTTATTATAATCAGAATAAATGTGATTTTTAAAGTCTATAATATAATAGAACAATTTCAGAATTCTTTAAAGAAGGGAAATATGTCAATTTGTATAATGTTGGAAAACTATATTTTAAAGCACTTTCTATTTCAGATATTGCTATAAAGCCTTAATGCCTAAACTCCATTTTATGACACGAAACATTAGTTTTATCTATAAATTTTATTTTGGAAAGCTCCATTTTAATAAATGTTACTTAAATAATGCAAAGAAATGTAGGAAAATGTAAACTTTTGTGCTCATTGTTCTTTGCTGTAATGAATTACATGTATGAAAACACTTCAGCCATAATGACCAAAACTTTTAAGAAAGACTTAAACATAATTTCAACACCAACTACCTTATATTATAAGAGTTTTTTTTTTTTTATTGAATGGTAACTATGTACATTAATGCACTTCTGGGGTACAGTGTGGTGTTTTCACACACAATCCGAAACACTTCCATCAAACTGGTTAACATAGCCTTCACGTCGTTTTCTTAGTTATTGTCTTAAAATGTTCATATTCTACTCTTAGAAAGATTCACTTGTACCCTTGTAAGATCAACCACAGAAGTGATCCCTCTAATCCACATTATAAGAGATTTTATAAAAATATCATTTTCTTCATAACAGAAATCCATCAGAAGTATTAGTTTTCACATGTATGAATATAAACAAATAAATAAGAAAACTTACCTACAAAATTACAATTGCCAATTCAAATAGTTTCTTCAATCTCCCATCTTTCACAAACTTTGCAAAATGCTGAAGCATTGATGAACTCCCAAAGTGAGCTTCGGTACTGTCCTACTCTTGCTCAGGACGGCTGCTTATGGCACACAACCCCCAAGCCTTTAGCTTTCCCCAAGGCTCTCTGTGAGCAAAGACCAGCTTTGCTATGTCTTTAAACCATTCAGTGCCCATTACCTACTAGGAATTTTAATACCAGCTTTATATATTTAATGTCCATGCATCAAACCAAACTGAGTTATTGTGTAACAGACACATCAGTTTAAGTTTACACTGACTTTTCTCAAATAATATATTCTTTTAATTGAATTTTGTCTAATAGAACTTTTTTTTTTTTGGCTGAGGCTGGGTTGAACCAGCCACCTCTGGTATAGGGGGCTGGTGTCTTACTCCTTCAAGCCACAGGTGCCATTCCAGAACATTTTTTTTTCTTTCTTAGTTCTCGTGTAAATCAGTGCTGGAAATATCTAGATATTTGGTGCACTCTGGCTACAAATTCATATATGTTTAATTATATATATATAAACATAGAAAAACTATTTATATATGTTTAATTGCATAGCTTGTGTTATGTAGTACTTAGCTACATTACACAGATGGCAGCTAGCAGACTTAGCAGAGTCAACTGATCTTAAGCAGCTCTTTCCTAGGTGTAGCTTTGCTGTAGTTTTCAAATTTCTGTCTTCAAGAAAGTTTTTCGAGTATGTTATAGGAGTACATAGTTTTCAGTTACATAGTTTGCGTTTGTGAATTTTAAGTCAAAGTTGTAAGTGTGCTCTTTACCCAGAAAGTGTGCAATGTACCTGTTTGGTGAAATTTTACCTTTCCCCTTTTTCCTCTCCCCCCCTATTTGAATTTCATTGAGTTTTGCTTCTCTTTGACCACATAGATTTTGATCAACTGGTTTCAATTTAGTTCTTTGGTTTTTAAGAACAACACTTGATAATTTGACTTCTTCCTTTTCCCAGATCCACTTATGTTACAGGACCAATGAGTCATTATTGTTGTTTCACCAAATATTTATAAGCAAAAGTGTGGTCATCCGCTTGCTCCCACATTCTTATTTAACTCTTAAATTAACTACGTAAGGTAACCACGATTTTCATCCCCATTTTATAAATGAGAAATGTGAAGTACAGTGGCTTAAATTGCATTACACCTCCAATTACGGCCACTCTGTAACTTGAAGTCACTTAATTTTCACAGCTAATACCTAACCACTAACTAATATTATCTCTCCAAATACTATAGCCAGTTCTAGATGTTCATCATCCCTAATTATTAGAGAAATGCAAATCAAAGCATGCTGAGAAATCACCCAATCCCTGTGAGAATTATGCACATCAAAAAGTCCCAAAACTACAGATGCTAACATGGATGTGGAGAGAAGGGAACACTTTTACACTACTGGTGGGACGGTAAACTAATATAGCCTTAATGAGAAACAAGTGTGGAGAATCCTTAAAGAGCGAAAGTAAACTTTCCACCTGATCCCACAATCTCATTACTAAGTATCTACCCAGAAAGGAAGAAAAATCATTTTACCATATGGACATTTCCACTAGAATATTCATTGCAGCTCCATTCACAATCGCCAATACATGGAATCAATCCAAATTCCCATCAACTCATGAATGGATTAATAAACTGTGGTATATGTATACAATGGAATACCATTCAGCCATAAAAAAGATGGAGACTTTACATCTTTTATATTTACCTGGATGGCATTGAAGAACATCCTTCTTAGCAAAGTATCACAAGAATGACAAAGCAAGTATCCAATGCATGCAAAACTAATATGAAAGCAGTAAATAAACAACTACACAATCACTGAGAGAAAAACAAAATTAAATTCAAGTTGGGGGGAAGGGAAAGGCAGGAACAGAGAAAGGGGAGGAGGGGAGATTAGTAAACTCTCACTTAATGGGCATAATGTAAGTATATACAGCACAACCTCTGGGTGAAGGGCTCAATTACAGATCAAACTTTATTTATCAAAGTGCAAACAATGTAACCTAATCATTTGTATCCTCATATTAATCTGAAATAAAAAAGATACAGTATAAAATCATATTTCAAAATACTGACTTCAAAACTGCCATTATATCTTTATGAGTGCCTTCTATAAATTTTCTGAATGCATTTACCTCTCATTTTATAGCTGGTTTCTCTGTCACAGTGTTCTGTTAGGTCTCAATTTCATCACACCTGGAAGCATGGCTTATGATTTCTTCATAATTCAGTGTCTGGCATTAAGTGGATGTGGAGAAACTTTGCAGGACAAACACTACTAGGAAGATTATTTGTAGAACAAAATTTAAGAAAGAATCCTTTCTTAGAGTTTTATATTTTCAATCTGGAATCTTTCCTTTCTGCTATTTCAATGTGTGGCTTAGAGAAGGACCATGTTTTCTGCCTCTTGAGAAGAGTTCCAAATTAACTGGAAATTTGTTTAAATACACTTAAGCACCCCAACCTACTACTGTGATTGCTTCAATCAGTTTTGCTTATATAAGATTATACCTATATTTTCCATATTATGCATTATTTCTTAAATTATTAAATTATTAAGATATGATAATTTTATGTGCATGAGGAAGTAATTTAAAAAGACATTAAAACTTTTAAAAGCTGTAACGGTATATAGACAAATAAATTAAGTAACAAGTAAGTGATTTTATAGATCATTGGGTTGTTTGGTATTTTCTTCTAATAAATCTCTGTTTAAACATTTAACCTTACAATAAATTATTTGAGAATGCTTGTTAAATATACCAAAACTATACACTTCATATATCACACATAAGGATTTACAGAATAATATAAATTCAAAATTATGTATTATGAAAAGTTGTGAATACATTCAAGAATAGAGAGACAAATTAATGTACCCACACACCTAAAGCCCAGCTTCAACAATCATCTACTTTTCTTTCATATATCCACTTATTTTCTACTCCTTTAATTTTGAATTATCTTTATAATTAAAAAAAACATATTTATTTTGAATATTGAATAAAACATATATTTTATTTTGAATATTTTAATGTTTATCACTAAAGATAAGACCTCTTACGTAAAAAATAGTTATAATATGAACATCACATTTAATTTTCATGAATAAAATTCATCACCTTTCAGCATCTGTTACTATTTCTCTGATTGCTCAAATATATTTATAATAATTAGTTTGGTGACATAGATATCTAAATAAGGGTAAGGATTTAAAATAGTTTATATGCCTCAATCTCTTTTAATCCCAAAAAAATGGTTTCAAACATTCTGTTTTTCACTTGATTTTTTTGATGAGAAAATGGGTCAAAAGTTGCAGTTTGCTGATGACACGCACTTAAGATACCTGCCTTAGGCATCTTATTTTCCCCTGAGTATTGGTAGTCAGATTTAGATTTGTTTAGATTCCAGTTTGAACATTTGCTATTAATGCTTCATAGTCAAGTGTATTTTCACCAGTGTTGGTGCCTGCTGTGGGTACCTTGTCATCATGCAAATAAAAACAGATGGGACACAAATTGAAGGTACATGCCTACAAGTTGTGGGCTTCCCATCTCTCCAGAGCAACCTCTGTTATGGCCCTTTATTGAAGCATTAAACAACAAGTATGGGGGCCCATGTACTAGGATCACATTCTTAATGATTGCTACATGCTCTTTGCCCACAGGTTGGACTCCCACCCTGCTGCACCACAAATGTTCAAAGTATAACACCTGCTGGCTAACAAGTGACAAATCTTATCTCATTAATGCCTGCAGCTGCTTGAGGGCTTGTCTCCAGGCAGCAAAACATCTCCATGCTGGCTCAGAGATTGTCTCACTCCCAGCGCCTCCCTCAAGAACCAATGGCTGCTTCTATAAGCCTGGTGCTTGTTCTCCTACATATCCCCCCAACACCCCGTTTTCTGTTTAAAATATTCTTGTTTGGAGTAAGGGAGAAACCCGTAGTTGTCTGTTTTCTCCATTGTCATCAATCAGCTCATCTCCTGGCTAGACAAAAAGCACAGAATCATTAATAAAATTACAAAATTACATCAATGAAAACCAGTGAGGGTAACTCACAGAATTAAATTAATGTGGCACCGAGTGGAGGAACCCTGTATTAATCCTCCCTCTCAGAAGATCCAACTGCTGTGAAGGAAAAGGGACGCTGACCGCTCCAAACTACTTCCTGCTGAGAATGGACGGTGTTATGGGGAAGGGAGTTAGAGATTTTTCAGAGGAGATTGATCCAGATTTCAGTATAAATAAAAATAATTGTCTCTTTGAAATGTGCTTTGGTAGTTTGTATCTTATAAGGAATTTGTTTTCTCTAATTTGGCAAATATACAGTTTTAGAGTTGGTCTTAGTGTTTTCTAATTGTCCTTTAAATATACTAGTCAATAGTTAGAGGCTGACAGATTCTATAAATTCAAAAACATTTTTAATGCACTCAAGACAATTATGCTAGAAACTTTAACTTCTTAGTATCTTAAATCTTTCATTCTGTTTAAATTGTATCCACCTCAAATTATGTTTATCATAAGACTGACATACTAAGCTAAACTACTGCAAAAGATTACATAAATGAGCAACACAGATGTGTTTTACTATCCATCAACTGGACTGGGTCATGGACCGAGTCACAGATGTGTTTTCCTATCCATCAACTAATTCATAAATCAACATTTACAGACACATAATTAGATGTTACTTAGAAAATCCTCAAGACTGGCGAGGTCTCCTGCCCATGGTGAAGTTTGATCCAGCAGGCAGAAAGCCACTGCTTTTCTTGCCGTTCTGTAATGATATAAGAAAAATATTGACTCCAATGTAGTACATTACTAAGTTAACACACTATCAGGTCCCTGATCAGACATATCAGGTTTCAATGAAATAGGTTGTTTGAATCCCCATGCTTGTATTCTTTGCCAGTGAGCCCTGGGTTCGGCTGAGTGACAATTTCCCTGATGCAAAGGTGTTCCATTCCCAACAAATTAAGAGCCACATTCATTTGCCCAATGGAACCCTTTTCTACCCCTAGGGTATATATCTGAGGGTTTGCATTCTCTTTGTTTCTTTTAATTATTAAAAGAAAAATGGTCATTGCAATGGCAATTCCTCCTGCAACACTCCTTTCTCACATGTCCTAGCTTTCTACCATTATGGCATTTAGTAGTTTCAACTGTGAGGCTATTCAGTTGGTCTTCTGCCTAATCTGAATTCTGATTCTTTTAGGCAGTTGTTCTTACTTCAGCTCAAATAAACTCTTTTAAATTATATTTTGTGCCTCAAGCTCTTTCTTTTAAGTTACTGTTAAATTCCCTTAATGAAATTAAAGACCTCTTTTTTTGTTTGACAAAAGGTCAGGCTTACTTCCAGCAGGGCTCTTTCTTTTGGTTTCCTTTTTTTAACTGTTTGTCACAAGATCTCACTATTTTATAGGAATTGCTTTGATTTACAGAATGAGCTCTCACAATATCACAGACAAATAAAAACAGACACATCACTGAGATGAACATAATGACTCCACATACATACTGCGATTTGCCAGAGGTCCATATACTCTGAGTGATGTACCCCTCTGTTGTCTATGGACTGGGAATTACCCTTTTCCTTTCCTTTCCTGTAAACTCCCTCTTGTTTGCTGAAGTTTTCACTTACTGTCTGAGTGTAGTTTGCCCTTTCGGTTCATGACCCAGTCTAGGTAGGTTGGTGCTTGTCCCCTATTGCATTCTCATCGCCATTGTGTTGGTGCCTGCTGTGGGCACCTCATCACCACATGAATAAAAACAATTGGGACACAGATTGAAGGTACATGCCTGCAAGAAGTGGGCTTCCCTTCTCTCCAGGGAGACCCCCAAGCAATCTCTGTCATGGCCTTTTATTGAAGCATTATACAACAGGTATGGGGACCCAAGTACTAGGATCACAGGTTCAACTCCCACCCTGCTGCACCACAAATATTCAAAGTATAACACCTGATTGCAAATGAGCAACCAATCTTATATCATTAACGCCTGCAACTGCTTGAGGGCTTGTACCAGGCAGCAGAACTTCTCCATGCTGGCTCAGACATTGTCTCAGTTCCAGCATCTGCCTCACAGACCGGTGGCTGCTTCTATAACCCTGGTGCTTGATCTCCTACACACCAGGTGTAATTTCTCTCTTTTGGTGATGTTATTGAAAATTGATGGCGCACTATTTTATTGGTGGTTGTAAAATGAAATTCTATCACCCAGATAATAGATGGATAATTCCATCATGGAAAACATACTTTTATTCAGAGATATAATTTTTATTGAAAAAGGCAAGATAAGTGCTAGCTTCTTTCTATTTATTTACTAGTTTTGAATAATAACTTGGTTTATCAGCATTATCTAAAGATGACTAGGGAGAAAATTTTAAAAATGTATACGTTTTTTCAATTAATTCTAGTATTGTTCTTAATAAATGGACAAATCTTTGCAGTGACAGCTTTTTCATACTGGTATCTGAGTATTTTTAACATGGCCCGAGTAGTTTCAATAGCTTTTCATTCTAGTATGACGAAAATAAGCCAGGCTAATTTTACATAGTACTGACTCAGGCTTTAAATGTGTCATTTATATAGAAAGCTCTGGTCACTGAGATGGAAATTATACGTAGAACCCAAATCATGGAGCTAAACATATTCTTTAGTATGAGGCCTTTTAAGCGACAGAGATGGGAAACAGGTCATTAAAACAGGTGAGAAAAATGTCATTAAATTATATTAATTCTTCCAATTCAAGTTCAAGACTAGTGTTTTCACATAACTTTGTTAACTTTATATATGTATCTACTTTCTTCCACACCAAAAATTCAGTAGGAATCTTCTCTTTAAATTCTGGTAAATGAATCTGAAAAGAAAAAAAATAATAAAACTTAGAAAGAAACTCCTATTTGACAATACTATCTTTAATAGACTTTATTTTTTAGAGCATTTTTATATCCACATAAAAATGAAGACGGTAAAGAAATTCTCCATATGCTTCCTGTCACACACAGGCACAGCCTCCTATACTTTCAACATCCCACACTGAAGTACTGTATCTGTTACAACAGCAAACCTACATTCACAACCTCATTGTTGAGTCTAGAGTTTACATTAGGATTCAGTGTGTATTGTACTTTGCATTTGACAAATGTATAATGATATGTACCTATGTCATATCATATAGAAGAATTTTAGTGCTCTGAAATTCCTCTGTGCTTCACCAGTTCCTCTCTCCTTCCCTTCTAATTCTCTAGAAATTACCAATCTTTTTATAGTCTCCATAGATATCATTTTCTAGAATGTTGTAAACTTGGAATTATACACTATATTATGTTCTCAGACACATCTTCAACTTAATAGTTTACATTGGAGATTCCCCATGTCTTTTTATGGCTTAATAGCTTGTATCCTTTCAGCACTAAAAAATACTACATTGTCTGCATTATTTTTTCATTTTAAGCATATACACATGTACACAAGCACACACATATGTGTACTTCATAACCTAGAATCAATCCAATTGTGTTTCACGTATTGGATTGTTATATAATTTTTGTCTTCTCTAATCTGAAATACTCTAATCATCTTTCTTTGTTCTCTACAAAATTATGTACTGGCTCACTGTTCTAGAGTAGACTCTGCTTTTAGCTTGTTTTCTGAGTACTTCCTGATTCAATTGATGTCAAACAGTTTTGGCCAATGCTACACAAGAAGGGTGAATCACATTAAAACACATATAGTGATTCTATATGGCTATTGCCAATATCATGTTTAGACATTTGTGCATTTTGGTAACTGCAAGATCTCCTTTCAGTAAAGCTACTGTTTAATGTTCACCTTGGTAATTGCTAACACACTGAGCTTACAATTGTCAACTAAAGGATTTAACATCAATTTGGATTTGGTTCCTGAGCCAGTCATTATGTGAGGGATATGAAATGATGGTGTTCTACTACTTCTTATACATATGTTAGCTGATATAGCAGGGATGTCTCTGAAAAAAAGGACTTCCCATTGTTAGAACGTTCTCTCACTATCTCTCATATATTTGCTATTACTAAGGACACAGAGATGTTTCTTTAGCCAATGAGTTAAAATTCAGTATTTTCAATACTTCATTATACTTCATGGTGCTCAAATTTTCTTGATTTACCTTTTAGACATTATTCTATTTTATTTATTTGGAAAATTCTTTAAAATTAAGTTACAAGAAAAGCAAGGGAAGAATTCTAACAAAGAATAGGGAAAATAAAAATTTCTATTTATTTTTATGTATGTATGTATGTATTTTGAGGTAGTCTCAGTATATTGCCTTGGGTAGGTAGAGTGTTGTAGTGTCATAGCTTGCAGCAACCTCAAATTCTCAGGCTTTGGCAGTCCTCTTGCCTCAGCCTCCCAAGTAGCTGGCCCTACAGGCTAGCATCACTACACTAGATAGTTTTTCTATTTGTTTAGAGTCAGGATATCACTCTTTTTCTTGCTGGTCTCAAACTCCTGAGATTCACCTGCTTCAGCTACCCAGAATGCTAGGATTACAGGCATGAGCTATAATCCTGGCCAAATAATTGAAATTTCTAAATTCACATTTTTTAAAAATTATGAGAGATCCTTGTTGCCACAGTATCCTGAGTTTGGCTAGAAAATGGCACAAGGTAAAACTTGAGGCTTAGGATAAAACAGATAATATAGAACATTGATGGTTAAGGCAACACATTCAAATGTTATTTGTAGTGCAAGGAAGGTTTTTGTGAAGGTGAGATCATTCTAGAATTTGTCTTTTTAAACTGCCTTGTCAACTTCTTTATGGTTAAAGATATAATGACTAGAGGTGCTAAGTGCAATAAAATGGAGAGAAACCAATTCCTGGGAGGTGTTGAGATGGAACTGAAAGTGTTTGCTGATGAAACAAATGTCAGGGATGAAGGAGAACAGGACGGAGGAATGACATTTGTTTTTGTTTTTTACTTCCTTTTTCATGAGAAGTAGCATTTACTAAGATTGAGAGACACAGATGTGGGATGGTTAGAGAAAGAGAATCAAAATTCTAATATATACATTATAAATTTTTGATGACTAAAAATTTCTGAGTTGTAGGATTCATGAAAATACTGGTATAGAGATATAAGTTTGAGAATATCAGATTAGGTATAATACTTAAAGACATGCGACTAAAAGAGATGACCTAGAGAGAGATATAGATCAAGAGAAGTTCCTTGGAACACTCTGTCATCTAAAAATGTAGTAGAAAAGAAGCCTAGAAATCAGTTAAAGAAAAAACACCCACAAAAGATGACCCAACAATTTCAGAATGTCAGTTTCTTCTATTATATTGATTATATGCCATTTATTCCTGCTTTTTTTTTTTTTTTAAAGATGAATCTTGCTCTGTCACCCTGGCTAGATAGAATACATTGGCCTAATCGTAGCTCACTGCCTTCAGCCTTGAACTCCTGGACTAGAGCTATCCTTCCTCCTTAGCCTCCCAAGAAGCTGGTACCACAGGCATTCATTACTACACTTGTATGTGTGTATAGTGAAGGGGGTCTGGCTATATTGCCCAGGCTGGCCGCAAACGCCTGGCCTCTACAAATAATTGAGTGATCCTCTTGCCTCAGTTGAACAAAGTGCTGAGCTTACAATCATGAGCCACTGCACTTAACCAATATTGGATTCCTTAAAGTAATTTGTTAGATTAAAAAAGAGAAGGTGGCGGTTCAGCACCTGTGTCTCAAGTGGCTAAAGCGCCAGCCACATACATCTAAGGTGGAGGGTTCAAATCCAGCCCCGGCCCACCAAAACAACAATGACAGCTGCAACCAAAAAATAGCCAGGTGTTGTGGCAGGCACCTGTGGTCCCAGCTACTTGGGAGGTGGAGGCAGGAGACTCGCTTGAGCCCAGGAGTTGGAGGGTGCTGTGAGCTGTGATGCCACAACAGTCTACCCAGGGGGATAGCTTGAGGCTCCATCTCAAAAAAAAAAAAAAAGAAGAAGAAGAAAACCTTTTAAATTTTACATTTATTTAGAACAGCAAATGTGTTATTCAAGTTTAAAGTTAAGACTCCTACTGAAAGTACTTCACCTTTGTGTTTTAGGTAGTATCTAGAACTTGGATTTACAAATTGTATTTGATAAATATTAAAGTTCACACAATTCTTATTTATCAACATTTTTGTTTTCGACACTAAAATTATGTAATTTTGATGTGCAAATCTATGTTACATCCATCGTTCCAACTGTTAAAATCTTCCCACTCTCTTTAGCTATTATGAGCTAATTGATTTTACGAAGGGAAGAAATCTGCAAAGAGCAATTTTGGAGGGGATTTGGAATCATCTGAGAATAGCAAGCTTTTGTTTTAAGTTTGAACTTCACCATCACAAATATCCTGAGAGATGGTTTTAAAGCTTAAAATGAAAATTGCTCCTGGGCTGAAAGCTCATATGCCAAGCGAAATTTCACTAAGGTAGGAGTTTATAAGTGCTGACAAGTTCTTAACTATAGTGATGCTAAATACATTACTATTATAAGAACACAACAGAAGCTATTAGAACTCTCAAAGATCCTCTTCAGTGTGCACTTACTAAAGGAAAGCACAAATATGCAGCCAGAGAATAAAAGGGGTGTTATTTTTCAGAGGGAAAGGCTATTGAAATTTTTAAAATCACTTTGGGATATTACAGAAATCCATCATATGATAGAGTAGTTTATTCTGTACCCATGGGGAACAGGGCAAAACGGAAAAACTACGATGACACAGAGCTTTCTAAGACTCTATTGTACTTCATAAACATTATCTTGTTTTATTAAATGTGAACAGCTGGCAATTTAATGTCCCTCCATACTGGGATATAATACAAACTTAAGGGCTCTTCCGAATTCCTGTTATGAGGTTAATTTAGTAATTGCTAGCACAGCATATATAGGAAATACCTTACTAAGAAAAGTGGATCATTGATTGGCACATTACACTCTGTGATCCAGTAATCATTTTTCATCTCATCTATATTCATTCCAAAAGAGCAGGCTTAGCTCTTTTGTTATGAAGGCAAGTCTAATAACAAGTGGCCAGCTTCAGCGGTATGAAATATTTCCTTCTCTTACCATTTCTTCAAGAGTTTTTAGTTAGAGCTCAGCATTTTATTCTTTATAAGTCAGTGTGAACTGAACTTCTATCTCTGAAACTATTCAATATCCATTCTATCTCAGTTTTGTAGCTCGGGAAGAGATTTAAATTAGGCTGATTATATGCTTTTAGTTCATTGTGCCTTGGGTTTTACCAGTAATCACATACACATTTAATAATCTCATTCCAATACACACACACACACACACACACACACATACACACACACACTCATCCAGAGCAAACAAACAAGGCCGGATTTTACCTCTTCATGTTTGGGACCATGTAATTATAGTTAGATAATATTTTAAATTCTCAAGTCCTTTGTACAAACCTGCAGACTTCCCCAGACCACATCAGTAACACGAGTGTATTTTAGCACAATTGCGATGAAAAATGTGTCTTGACATAAAACATTCAAACTTGGAGAGAATTTCACCCAAAATAATAGGCCAATGGGGGATACATTTTTCAAGATAGAATACGCTTTTCACTGCTTTTTAAATTACCATATGGAAAACTTTATATATTTTAGCATATCCTTTGTCAATAGCTTTTTACTTTTAAAATGTAAACATATTCAGACCTTCCATTTTCTCCCATGCCAACAAATAAGCAGAAAAATTATATTTCTATCTATTGTCTCTTAAGTCTGTACTATGAATTTCATTCCTACTCTGCTTTCCAAAATTCTTATCAATTTTAATATTTTTATTCCTTAATTCACAAGTTAATAAGTCAATAGTGCCTATACATTCCACCTATTTGTCACTTCATGTATATTTCTACTTCCCTTAGATTTGTAATTTTTATCTTGTTTTCTAAGACCATAAGTTCAACTATGGTCTCAGTTCCCAAACCCTTTCATAGTAATCCTCCAGTGCTTGAAGCAGCACCTTTGACACAGGAGATACTCAATAAATACAAATTGTGAATGCAGTTCCTTATTAACATTCATTTTTATGATTACATAAGCTTATTAAGTGATATTTTAGAAAAGTTTCACATATCTAATCTTAACAACTGTTCCTCAAAGTAGATGTTCTGTCAGTTAATCTTAGGTAAGAAAACTGATGAAATTCTAAGTAATTTAGCTAAGAACGCTGACTATTTTAATGCTTACGTGTTTATTTTTCTATTTACCCCTTAAGAATATTTTTTAGAAATCTAGATTATAATCACGTAGAATATGACATGCTTTCCAAATCTCTGTTCACCAATTAAATTAGCTTTCACAAAATGCTAATCTTCTTCCTATAAATGAATATATATAGTGAAAATATGTTTTCACTTTTATGTATGGGTATAACACACAAAGTCTAGCAGTTAAGTTAGTGAACTTGCCACCATGCACTTATGTTGGCAACAGTGCACAAACTTGGTAAGGTTTCAGAACCTCCGTACATCCGTGTCTTACAGCTGCGTTCATGTCAATGGGTGGTGAAATCTTGCTGAATGGTGTTCATTATCGTGTGTTTTTGTACGGTGTTTTGTGAAAACTTGAGAAAATTAGAGCAATAAGCAGACTTTAAATTTCACATTAAGCTTGTCAAGAGTAGAAATGAAATCAGGGACATGTTAGTCCGCATTTATGGAGATAATGCCATGAAGAAAACAGCAATGTGCAAACAGATTAAACATTTTTTTTTTCCTGAGGGGAGAGAAGGTGTCACTGATGAAGAGAGATCAAGGTGGCCAGTAATGAGCAAAACTGACAAAAACCTTGCAAAACAATTGTTGAATTGTGCCTTAAAATCATTGGCTGACTGTTAGAAATACTGCATACCAAGTAAATATTGATAGAGAAACAGGGTTTTTTTTTTTTTTTTTTGAGACAGACTGTCACTATGTCACCCTGGTAGAGTGCCCTGGTGTTACAGCTCACAGCAACCTCAAACTCTTGGGCTTAAATGAGTCTCTTGCTTCAGCCCCCCAAGTAGCTGGGACTACAGGTGCCTGCAACAATGCCTGGCTATTTTTGTTGTTGTTGCAGTTGTCATTGTTGTTTTAGCTGGCCCAGGCTTGGTTTGAGCCCACCAGCCTTGGTGTATGTGGCCAATGCCTTACTCACTGAGCTATGGGTGCTGCCCCAAATGGGGAAATCTTACCTGAAAATCTTGGCCAACAACCCATGGCACAACAATGCACCAATTCACATGGCATTCTCTGTGATGGAGCTCTTAGCCAGTAAACAAATACTTGTATAGAACCAACCTCCCTTTTTACTTGATATGGACCCCAGTGAATTTTTTGTTTACCTGAAGATAAAAGAAATGGAAAGGGAGACATTTTGATGGCATTCAGGATATCAAGGGTAATACAATAACAGCTTTCATTGGCATTCCAGAAAAAGAGCTCCAAAGTTGCTTTGGCCTGGCGTGGTGGCTCATGCCTGTAATCCCAGCACTTGGAAGGCAGACATGGGTGGATTGCCTGAGCTCACAGACTGGTGACTAGCCTGAGCTAGAGTGAGATTTGTCTCTAAAAATAACTGGGTATTGTGGCAGGCACCTGTAGTCCCAGCTACTTGGGAGGCTAAGGCAAGAGAATTACTTTAACCCAGGAGTTTGAGTTTGCTATGAGCTATGAGCCACAGTACTCTACCAAGGGTGACAAAGTGAGACTTTGTTTCAAACAAAATGAAACAAAACACCAAAGTTGCTTTAAAGGGAGGAATAGGCATTGGTGTGTACGCATAACTTCCCAAGGAGAGTACTTCAGAGGTGAACATAGTGATATCCAGCTGTGAGACATGTAGCACTATTTCTAGATGGGTTTACAAAGTTAATTGTTATACCTCATATAAAAAATAGAACCTGGATTTGATTGAGTATTATCTGATGCTAGTTTCTATTTTCTTTTAAAAATGCTATGCTAATATAAAAGTATAATATAGGAGCAAGGGACAAAAAAGAATCAATACCATTTTTTTCACGTATCTTAACCACTGACATTTACGGTTTCCTGTACATCTCCAACACCTAGTTGATAGTGTTGAGTCTTTGGATTTAAATGTTTTATTTCTGATTCCTTAGCTCCAAGGTAAATTAGCTATTTGCAGAATCATTCTATATTCCTTGAAGGTTAGTGATTATTGGATTTGAATTTTGTATTAACTGACTGAACCCAGGCCATATTCAGTTTCATTCCCATCGATAGTCTAAGGAATGAATTTTCTTCATGCAAAGATAGAATATACAAAAAAGGTTTTTATTTTGCTTTACTTTTAGCTAACACAGTACTCTTCCTCCCTAATTTGTTTGTTTTTGAGACAGAGTCACTTTGTCACCCTCTGTAAAGTGTTGTGGTGTCACACCTCACAGCAACCTCAAATTCCTGGGCTTAAGCTATTCTCTGACCTCAGCCTCCTAAGTAGCTGGGACTACAGGCACCCACCACAATGCCTGGATATTTTTTATTGCAATGGTCACTGTTATTTTGTAGGCCCAGACTGGATTTGAACCCACCAGCTCTGGTGTATATGGCTGGTGCCCTAGCCGCTGAGCCACAGGCCCTGAGCCTCCTCCCTCATTTGTTGAATGGAGATTTTAACATAGCTGAAGGTGTAATATTATATTTAAAATCTATCAATATATAAATGAATTTATTTTTGAAGAAAACAGATTAAATTCTCATAGAGGAGGAGATAATATTATAAAATATAATCATCATATAGTATAAATCTTTTAAATTCACGTGGGGATGGGGTTTTGTTCTGTCTAGACGGGAGATATATATCAGAGATAATGACTAAAGAGAAGTCAATGTGGTCCCAGTAGAGGAAAGCAATTATTTTGTGTATCTGTTAAATAGCATTTGGTTCCTTCTCATTCAGTTGTAATGGAAAATCATTTAAATAGAGTGTCTTATTTTTACAACAATTCTGGGAACCTATGAGTAAAGATTGTATGCTCATATTTTTGCACCTTGAATATTTTAGAAGGGCTATAAGCCAAATAAATATTTTTGATAACTGATACTTTTAGCAAAGGAAGTGCTTTTCACTAAGAAGATGAGTTGTAAGAAAAAGATATAATTCAAGTTGGAAAGGACAGAAGGTGCTAAGACGTATAATGTAACAAAACAGCATCTACAGAATGTTAAAGCCCCTCTAGTGTTCCTGTGAATCAGGATCAAGGTGACTGGAAGAGAAAAGAGTGTTGTAGTTAAGTTAGAAAAACAAGCAGATGTCAGAGCATGGAGTGCCTTGTAAACATGCAAAAGAGTGCAGGAAATCAGTGCTTACAGGAATCAAACAAAACAGCATAAATAGGAGAGCCAGGGATATAAGAGAAACAGGAGTGTCGGTCCTTGGCTTAGTGAATAGGTCAAAGGATACTACATTCTCATTAAGACAACAACAAAAAATGTGTTTCTGTCAAGCAAATTCTGCCCAAGCAACACAGTCCTTGTCACTGTTTCGCTTGCCAGAGTTAACATCCATAGATCATAAAATGAAGATAGGGAAAAGTATTATAAATAGTGTAACAATGGGATCAGTGTTACAAGTTAGTTAGAAAGTTAACAGAGGCAGTAATGTGGAAGGGCACCAGAATACAACCTTAGAGGTTATGAGATAGTTATTCTACAATTTTTATAGTTATAATGATTTAAGGCTTGGCCAAGAGTATCATCAGGAAAAATTTAGTGGAAAGGGTATATTAGAAAGGGAGTGAAGTAATGTTACTAAAAGGAAAATATAAATTATCCATAAAATCTGGGGTGATAGGGATCTGAAAGATTAGATTTTGACAAGCATATTCCCCTTCTTGGGAAGGGTAAGGGGGGCATGTTAGGGAGGGCTGGAAATAAGGAATTTAGCTTAAAAATGTTGTTTAATGTCCTATAAGGCATCTCAAGGGAGATACCAGGAGGCAATTTCTAACAAGAATAAAGCATTCATATGAGTTTTTGGCTTAGAGTATATATTTGAGAATCATCAATTTATAAGAGATAATTAAGGCAAAAACTGTAGAATGAAACATGAATAGATTTGGAAAAGGGAACAAAATATAGAGTCGTTATTTATAGACCTATTAACAGATGTGTTTATAATTATTGCCCTCTATTTGGAACTCTATTTGAAATACTCATTTATTTTTAATCCTATGTTTTCTTTTCTTTTTTTTTTTAGTTGGGAGGGGTATGTTTTTCCTCTAATTGGAATGTTGGATGATTCACTGTATCATTAACAAAGTGTATTACTACTGGTGTTTTACTAGTTTCATCATTTGTTTTTTGGTTGACACTATAGGTAATACTCCAAAGAAATAGAACCAAACAAAGGACTAAGACAGATGAGAAAGAGAGACAGAAACAGAGAAAAAGACAGATGGAGACAGAGATAGAGAGAGATGCAGATACAGATGAGAGAGAGAGAGAGAGAAAGAAAAATAAGAGAAAGAAGTCAATACCTGCTGTGGCACCTTGTCACCACGTGAATAGAAATAGCCCCGACACAGATTGAAGGTACATGCCTTATCTCCAGGAAAGCCCGAGTCCCCTCTGCCATAACATATAGAATTTCTATGTTGAAGTATTGAGAATTTCTTGTTCTTTAAGAAACTTTCATTTTTATTCTTAAGGTCATCAACTGATTGTATGTGGCTCACTCACATTATGGAAGGTAAACTTTTTCACTGGAAGTTTACTGATCACATCCATCTGACAACAGATTGTACACACCATCGGTACTGTGCATGCACTGACATCAACGGTCTTTACACTGACCTACATGACCTCCTAAGCATGTTCTTCAAAAAAAAGTTAAAAATAAAAGGTAGTTTTAGAAAAAAATTGACTTACATTTATTATAGCCAACACTATAAGAAATATAGGAAAGTGACTCTAGATAGAGATGCAGAAAAAAAAAAAAGACCATCAGAGAAAATAAATATGCAAATAAACACAGGGTTTAATATAAACTATTCATGATATTATTATGACATTATTCATATTATTATTAAAATGTATTGTGTAAACCTCATTAAATTGGGAAATAAAAAGTGTAATAACAATGCCAAAATGGGTAATTAAATTTCCTATAGAAAGATATGAAGATATGAAGTGGTAAAACAGAAATCAAATGATTAAACGAATAAATATGGTAGCATAATTGGCTTGAGAATATCCATTAGTACCCCTTTTCTATCTATGCACTATCATTGCATCTTACAATGACTCTGGGTGTAGCCTATATTTTCTTTGTCCCATGAGGTATTAACAGACATGAAGCAAATTTTTGAAAAGAATATGAACATTTCTGTTTGTCATATTTTGTATTTTGGCTAGCTCTCATTTGGACTCCATACCCTAAGCTAACCCGCTGAAGGAGGTTAGAATCAAGAAAATGAGGATCAAACCAGCTTAGCCAAAGGTGTACAAAAACAGCTTAAAGTCTTCTAAGCATTTCACATTGTATATCAAATCATCACTCTGTACCCCATAAATGTATACAGTTATGATTTAATTAAAATTAAATTTAAAAAGTCTCCTGAGCCTCCAAAATGAGAGATTAGCACAAGAAGGCAGGAAACAAGAAACAGATAGGCAACGAAAAATGAAACAAAACATAAAATAAAGATCAGAATTTAAATTAGATTCAATTGAACCAAAGAATTTGATTAAACAAAGATATCACACTAGGAACAATACCACAACTAAATACTGTTTACAAGAAATACAGTGTAACTACAAGGACAGTTAGGTTAAAAGTAAAAAATTAAAAATAAAAAATGCCATGCAATAATCAAATTACAGTACTCTTAAAGACAAAGAGTAGTATCTAGGATAAAATGGGATATATCTTAACAATAAAGTAAAGTCTTTCTTCCGAAACACTAATAATACTAAATGTAATATACCTGATGAAACAGCTTCAAAATATACAAAGCCAAATTGACAAAACAAAGAAATGCATAGATAAATATGCTGAAAAAATAAAACAGTAATAACTTCTAAGATTTGAGGAAAAATAATAGTGTTTATAGACACTAAACCCTTGAACTGCAGAATGTACATTCTTTAGGTGTACATCTATGACTAAAGTAAATATGACACATGGTTGACCAAAGCAAACCTTAATGAATTTGAGTGATCATCATGTCTTCTCCCTTCTATGTAGTTTTCAACTCTTCCCAGGCTCATGACAATGACTGAAAACTTAGGGTAGGGTTTCCAGACTTGACTAATCCTGGTGAATGAAGTAAATACTATAGAAATATGTCCCTTTGTGCTATAATTACTTAATTGCTTATTTAAAATCTTGTAAAAATCCTCTTCTTCCTGCCAAGATCATCATGGAATGCATGCTTCAAAATGGAGCCTGGTTTAACCTGGGACTCGGAGTGGTAACCAGAAGAGCCCTCTGTCAAACTACAGAGGGAAAGTAGTGTGAAGAAAAATAAATTTGCTTTTGTGTTTAGTCACTAAATTTTGGTGTGTGTATGAAAGTATATCTATGCTGATTGATAACCTAGGCTACATAACTCAGATAGACATCTGATATATTATATCAACTATAGGGAATACGGTCTGCCTTGTTGTAAATTCTAATTTGTTTGGTCCATATCCAACACATGTTTTGGGAGAGAAGACTTTTTAGATACTTTCCCAAGAATTAAAAGATGCTTACTAGCTGAAATGCTTTTGCACAGCTAAGGATACCACAAACAAAGCAAACAGACAGCCTTTGGAATGGGAGGAGATTTTTGCATGTGTTGAATCTGACAAAGACGTCATAACTAGAATCTACAGAAAACTTAAATTAAACAATAAAAAAATGCAAACAACACTCTCTATACGTGGGCAAGAGATTTGAAAAGAAACTTCTCTGAGGATGACAGATGAATGTCCAAACAGATGAATAATGCTCATCATCTTTAACCATCAGAGAAATGCAAATCAAAACCACTTGAAGATATCACCTCATCCAAGCAAGATTAGCCCACATTACAAAGACAAAAAACACCAGATTCTGGCATAGATGTAGACAGAAGGGAACAATTCTATCGTGTTTCCCTTCAAATAAGACACTGTCTTATATTTATTTTTTCTCAAGAAGACACACTAAGGCTTATTTTCAGGGGCTGTCTCCTCGCCGAAATGCAGATACTCTGTGTAGTGACGCCCATCACTAGGTCTTATTATCAGGGTAGGGCTTATATTAAACAAATGCATAGAAATCCTGCTAGGCCTTATTTTCAGGGAAACACGGTACCCTGCTGGTGGGATTGCAAACTAATATAGCCTTTTAGGAAAGAAGTATGGGGAATCTTTAAAGATATAAAAGTAGACCTCCCATTTGACCCTGAAATCCAATTACTAGATAGGGATTACTATCTACCCAGAAGAACAAAAATCATTTTACCAAAAAGACATTTGCACCAGAACATTTATTGCTGCTCAATTCATAATTGCCAAGTTGTGGAAGCAACCTATGTGCCCAGTAACCCGTGAATGGATCAACAAACTGTGGTGTATGTATATCATGGAATATTATTCAGCCATTAAAAGATGGACACTTTACATTTACCTGGATGAAGTTGCAATATATTTTTCTTAGTAAAGTATCACAAGAATGGAAATATAAATAACCAATATACTCCATACTAACATGAAACCAACATATAAATAATTACATGCTCATAAGAACAATAAAACACTAATATAGTTTAGTTTGGGAATAGAGGGAAGTGGAAGGGGAGAGTGGGGAGGATGATTAGCAGAAGAAGGGAGGGCATGAGCCAGGATTTCCTGTAATGTGCACATACATGTAAGGGTATAAAACACACCTCCTGAGTGAGGGGTTCTATTACAAATGGAACTTTACCTTGGAAGTTAGAGCAATGTAACCTAAAAATTTGTACCCTCATATTAATTTAAAATAAAAAATAAATTAAAAAAAATACTTGGGCAGTGCCTATGGCTTTAAAGAGTAGGATGCCAGCCCCATATACTAGAAGAGGTGGGTTCAAACCCTGCCCAGCCAAAAACTGCCAAAAAAAAAAAATACTTTCAGATGTCTGGGAATCAGAAGGGCTATTCTCAGACCTATCCACAGGGACCACTGAATCAAATATTGCTCCTCTATAGCTTGGAAATGGGGGTACATTTTAGATAGTAACCTTGGTACCCTACTTAGAAATAATCCAAAATTGCTCTAGTATTTTCATCATGCATCCACACACATGGATGTGGAACAGTGGGGTACAGCGAGGCCCCTCTTTCAAAGATACGATGACATTAGATTTTACTTATCTCTCATCACAATACTTTTAAAATGTTAATCCATGTGTTGTATTTACTTACTTTATTGATTACATAATCTATAATTGAGGAATACATTACTTCTTAGGTCATGAAGTCAGAAAACTATAGTTCACAAACCAAGTGGTTCTACCATTTTTGGATACCTTTTCATTTTCAAATAATTATGAGCTCACTACAAAGTACAAAAATAGTTCAAAGACAAACCATATGTCTGTTATCCATATTATCCCTGTGGTAACAGTTTATGTAATTGTAGTAAAAGATTACTACAAAGACATTGATTAGAAGCAATATTACTAACTATATACTTTAATCCTATTTCTTCAGTGTTCGCAGGCATTCATTTGTGCATATATGTGTATGTGTATGTCTGTGAGAGTTGTTCTGTGACATTTTATCAACTGAGTAGATTTGTGTAAGTACCACTACAAATAATCAGGATACAGAACTATCCCAGAACAACAAAGAACCACTCTCATGCTAAGTGTTTATATCCATAATCTTCTCTCTATCCCTCCCTTTTAGAAAGTACTAATCTGTTTTTATCTTTCTAATTCTGTGCATTTTAAAAATGTTGCATCGGTGAGATTATCCCTACAAAACCTTTTAAGAGTTGTTTATTCAGCCTAAAGATTCTTAAAATACTATGTGTATCAATACTTTCTTCTGTTTATTGATAAGCAGCCCTCCATAGCATGGAAATACCACGGTTTGCTCAACCATTCACCTGGTGAAGGACAACTTTTTTCTTTTCTGTTTTTTATATTCTAAATCAAACTATTATGAACATTCGGGGGAACATAAGTTTTCATTTTTTTTCTGGGATAAATGCCCAGGAGTGTGATCATTTGGTCATAAGTTAAGTGTATATTTAATTTTATTTGAAAATGCCAAATGATGCTTCAGAGGGGCTATAGAATTTTACTTTTCCACCACAAATTTATAAGAGATCCAGTTTCTTCACATTCTCTCAGACATGTGTTATTGTCAGTATGTTTATTTCAGTAATTCTACTGGATGAGTAGTTTCTCTAGTCGTTTATCTACCAGCTGGTCAACTTCAGAGGGGAAACTGGTATTTGTATAGTTACATATTTCTCCCAACTTTGTTTTTTATGCTATGAACTTCATTAACTGGGACATTCTACTCTGTTCTCACAATGTTCTGAGCTTTATATGTATATATTTTTTCTTTAGCTCAGGAAAAAAAAAGTCTGTTCCTGGGAATCAAGGACACTTTGCTTCCCAGTCTATTTACTTAAGAAAATGAAATTAATGTCTTTCATGACTCTTTTCATTCTCCTATTAAGGTAAGACAAATATTTTGGTAGCAATAATAATGCCTTTAATTTGATGAATAGAAGTTCTAGGGCATAAGAAAAATACAGAGAGGAGAAAATCTTTACTACACAATTTTATCTTCTTATATTACTGTAGATATGTAACATATTTTGAACATCCAAGAACAAGAGAAATATTAAGCAAAATTGACTACAATTTTTTGATCACTGAATGCTTTAATACAGTACAGCTAATTAACTCCCAGCACTATTTTGGGAAATTCTTCTGTGGGAACAATAATCATACATGTATTAGTACTTGTTGCAGATCACCAGGACATAGAACAATCATTCTGAAGCATTTGTGTATTAGAATATTCTCAAGTACTTGCTAAAAAATGGATTTCTGAGCTGACCCCAGAGATTCTGAATCTGTAAGTCTTAGGTGTACATTAACACATTTACATATGTCCTTACATATGCATAGATGCAGACACACATATAATTGTACAAATATAATAATGTGTATGGATGTGTGTACATGTATACACAGACACGTGTATGTACATACACATGTGTATACATACATGTATGTGTGTGTGCGCACATACACATGTCTACACGTGTGTATATGTATGTGTTTGTCTCCTCCCTTCTCTAGGCAACTATGTAACAAATATATCAGTGCCTTACACAGACATATTTTCCTAAATGTTGCTTGGCTGGGGGGGAGGTGGTTAACACTGAATTCATTTCTTAGGTCTAAAGTAACATAGTACCAAAAACCCAGTGGCTTAAAATAACATTTATTGTTTCACAGTTCTGGAGTCTAGAAGTCTGAAATTGGAGTGCCAGCAGAGCCAGCTGTTCTCCTTCTGAGACTCAGCAGAATCCTTCTTTGCCTTTCCCTAGCTTCTGGTGGTGGCTATTAGTTTGGCATTCCTAGACTTGCAGCTGCATAACCCCAGTCTCTGCCTCCGTCACCTCATGGAGTTCTTTCATTCTAACTTCACATCACCTTATGAGGACACCAGTTGTATTGGAGTAGGGACCCACTCTACTTGAATATGACCTCATCATAACTTAACTGAATGCCTTTGTAACAACTGTTTCCAAATGAGATCCCATTTCAAAATACTGTGATTAGGACTTCCCTTTATGTTTTAGGAAGACACGTTTCATCCCACAACGCTCAATTTTTCGGCTAGGGAAGGTCCACCAGTGTAAGAAAACAATTTAAAAAAGATTACCACAGGGCTACATCCACCTAAGTCTGATATTGAAAAACACGCCAGGCTTCACATGTTTTTTTGTGGAGAAAATATCTGAGAACTCTTCCTAAAATATTATTTGTCCTGGTTTCTCACTCATCAAATGGATTCTCCACTAAAGAGTGATAAGATAAACATACCTAATAATCAAGGCTCAGCTATCTATTTTAGTACAAGTTAAAATTATAAAAGCAAGGATCAAGGGCAGTGTTAATAGTCATATAAAATTCAAAAGTCCAGAAAAAAACTATTTGTAATCCACAAGGGAATATTTTTGCCTCTACAATTTTTCATTATTATTGTATATCAAAGTGTGACATAATTTTCTAATTAGCTAATATTCATTGGAAATACTGATTATATGTTAAACATTTATCTGCAATATAAGACAATACACAATATTGATTTATATAGCTTTACAGGTTTATATTAGCTTTATAATTTCTTTGCATTTCTTCTGGACAGAAAAGTAATTTGAAGACAGAAGTAAAAACATGTCTTTTATATTAGTAATAATTTCTCAAAGAACCATATCAATGACTTTTTAATTAAAATATTCCCTGTTCATTGCTGCAAGTTACAGTATAAACATTAGAGTCATTATTAATATGCAATATAATGTTTTATTAAATAATTGCATTTCATAGAGATAAAATTTTAATATTTTGAGGAAAATTTTTTGTTTGTTTGTTTCAAACCTAGCACATGGTACCATACCAAGTCAAGGAAGAAGTCAGTTATAAGATTATAACTGGCATGCAGATGTTACAGTAAAATGATATTTTCCAAACTTTCAAAATGAGATCTTATAAACTTAGTAGGCAAACTATCCCAGATGATTTACAATTTAGGAAAGATTCTGCTTTTTAAAAGATGCAAAATATATATATATATAGATTGCAGACACTTAAACATACAGTACTACTATACAGAAATTAAGTAATTTATAATACACATATATGTTCTTTTAAAGTTACCTGCTTATTGTATTTAAAATTGTTTAAAATGTTCCAGAGCCCTTTGCATTTCTGCTTTGAGCCTGATCACTCCTATAAACTCTAGAAAAGTAGCCAGTATGAGATAATAATTACCTGTTCCTCAACAAAACATTCATGTCTTGATGAGCTTTGTAGAGGCTGTGTTATCTATATATCTATCTCTATATCTATCTCTATATCTATATCTATATCTATATCTTCAGTCCATGTTTTAATATTGTTTCCACTTATTTTTTTTTAAGGTTGTACCTATAGTTGTGGATTTAGAAAGCCAAACAGTTATACATGCTACTGGCTTTCCCAAGGGCTATCCGAACAGTGAAGAAATCATTTTCAAGACAGATCTAAATTAATTTTTTATTACATCTAAAGTGAGAAGATAAAACTTTCCCCCATTGCCTGAGATCAGAGAGAGCAAAAAAAGGCCTCTCACATATGAAACTATCTCCAAAGGACAGACAACTCATTTAGCAAAATAGAGTTGCAACATTCAATGACAGAGATACAATTCCTTTGTTGATGAGTAAAGCAATTAGTCAGCATGTTCAGGGAAAAATAATATCTCCTTAGTAATGGAGTGTTTGAAGATTCTTAGCTTGAAAGGAATCTTCAAAGATATATAAAAAGGTTTTTAATTCTGTGTATCAATTATACCAAATTGATACAAGAACATTTAATTTTCATTTCAAAGTGAATGAAAGAACGTAAGTGTGGTCATGGAAGGTGGGGATAATTGATTAATTCTAGAATAGAAGACTGTCTCATTGTAGCGTTGACTGTCAAAGATATACAAGAGTTATTTAGAAAGTTTGGATATTATATCACAATTTTATTGCATAGTTTACTTAGTCTACATGTCTTTTATAGAGATTACTAAAATTATGCATCAAAGAGTTGATTTTAACTTATTTTCCTTTTTCAGAGAACTACTCTGTGCTGCACCACATCAGTACTTTTCCGACCCCCAAATTCTGGCAAGCACTGGTCTTATTACCACTGCTATAGCTTTTTCCAAATATTAAAAAATTATAATCATATGTTATTTAGGCTCTTTATACTGGTCTTTTTCACTTAGTAATACTTTGAATGGCTAACCAGGAGAAGTATGCTAATAATTCTAATCTCTGTTCCCTTTCAGGTCTGGTGGTGGTTTTCATTTGATTTCTATTTTGTTTACCTGTGTCATTTTCATTTCTGTTTTCTTTTTGATGTTTCTCTTTGGGTTTTGGCAGCATGTGTATGTTCCCAAATCTAGATGTTATGTTCCCAAGTATATGTTTTTTGTTTGTTTGTTTGTTTGTTTTTGTTTCATCCTGCTTGGTCTTCTTTGAGATTCCTGGATATGTGATTTGGTGTGTGTCATTACTTCTCAGTAGTTGTGGGTGATTATTGTTTTCCATATTTCTTTTGTTTCTTCCTTTCTTTTTCTTTTTGTGTTACAATTGTCTGTCTGCTATGAGCTCTGAAATTGCCCCCTAGACCTTGAATGTTTGTTCTGGTTTTTTGTTGTTTGTTTGTTTGTTTGTTCATTTGTTTTTGCTATATGTGCCTTTGCATTTGAGTTTGGAAGATTTTATTGCCTGTCTTCAAGTTTGTTGATTCTGTTCAGGTAAGCTCGGTCTACTTTTAAGCCCATTAGAGCCATCTTCATTTCTGTTTCAGTTTTTTTGAGTTCTAACATTTCATTTTGATTCTGTCTTAAAGAGTTTTCACTCTGCTTAAATCGCCATCTGTTCTTACACACTGTCTACTTCTTCTGCCATTAGAGCCTCTAACATGCTATTAGTCATAGTTATTTTCAGTACTGAGTTTTAATTCCTTATTTTGCAGCACCTGTGTCATATGTGAACTGGCTTCTGGTCCTTATTTTGGTCCCTTGTCGGTTGTTTGGTTCAGTGTGTGTATGTGTGCCTTTGGTTCAGGTTGTTTGGTTGTATGTGTGCCTTTGCCTTTCAACATGCCTTGGTTATTTGTTGAAAGCTAAACATGATGTATTGGGTGAAAGAAGCCAAAGAAAATCAACTTTCAGTTGTAGATTTTATGTTAATCTGGCTAGAGTTTCTGATTTCCTTATCTGGTACATGGTGAGTTATGAGATGTTCTACTGTGGCAAGTTAAAACTTGAACTAGTCCTTGTGTTGTAAGAGGTCTGGGAATTTGCACCTTTGTGCATTTTCACCGTGTGACAAGGGACCCTCTGTGGACTGTTGGAGTTATCCTTCTATGAAGCGCTCTCTTTTCCAGTATTCCAGTAGCCTTGAATATGGAATATTCCATGTGAAGAGACAGCTGCAGAAATCACCAGTTTCTAGCTGAGCTCTCTCTCCTGGGCTTCGGTATGGAATTTCTCTCCAGACCATTAACTATGACAATCAAGAGGCTTGGTTGAGTGCCCAGGGCTCCCGTAACAAGTTACCACAGACTTGGGTGGTTGAAAACCAGAAACTTTATTGTCTCCAAGTTCTGGAGCCTGGAGGT